>REGO01000597.1:378864-409172 GCA_010120015.1 Rhombomys opimus
AGGTCTGGGGGAGGGGAGTGCAGCGAGATCAAAGGGCCGTTTCTCTCCTTCCCCAAACAAGTCCCCGGGTGACCCGAGACCAAAGTTTTCACCTCCTGTGATGTTCCCTGTCGGTCTAGAAATCTCCACCGTTGTTTTCCTGGGTTAGAGGTCCTTCCATTCACCAACTCAGAAGTTCCGGTATTCCACCGCTCAGAAACGGTGTGTGCTCGTCCTCCATCTATATTTGAAATAATCTTCTTGGAGACTAGCTGAGCAAGCCACTGACTGGTCCATGAGTACAGCAGAATGTGGAGTCATTTTAATGCAATGATCTTGTTTTTGAAAAGTCTTATTAGATTTTACCTCAGGATCCTTGACTTTACGTAATATCAGGTTCTTGATCATCTATGCATAGTCAACAATGGGTATCATTTTATGAAATGGGTGTTAAGTCAAATCAGATCTTGTCACCATTGCACTAGCATATATCAGAGAGTTTGTGGATGGGGTGTCACCCTTAGGGTATTATGTAGAATGTCTAATAATATTAAAGACACTAGAAAGTAGGCTTAAAGTCTCTATATATGTATGTACAAGACATAAGAGTACATGAAGTGACATGCTCTCTGATTAACTCCCCCTGAGGGGTGCAACCTTGCCAGTCCACAGAAGACAATGCAGCCAGTCCTGATGAGACCTGATAGGCTAGGGTGAAATAGAAGAGGGAGAGGACCTCCCTTTATTAGTGGACTAGGGAGGGACATAGGGGAGGGGCAAAGGGAGTGAGGTTGGGATTAGGAGGAAACAAGGGAGGGGGCTACAGCAGGGATACAAATTGAATAAATTGTAATAAATGATAATAACTAAAAAGAAAAAAATTACATGCACACAGGAAAAAAGTATGTGATGCCGTCTAAAATTATGGATATTTATATATCAAGATCTAGAACATGGAAGTGTTACACACAAAAAAGTGAAGCTTGATAATAGAAGCAGAGATAAATTATCAGGCACATGGACTAAGTGTGCATTAACATAAAATCTCTTCTGCATGTATTTTATTCTAAGATCCAGTAAGAGAGGAGTTGTTAGTATGAAATTTATTGCAGGTTATTTCATTGCACTATGAATGATTGATTAAATAAAATGGAATTAGCTAATGGCAAGATGAAGAAACATTAAACAAATGAAGGTTTATTGGAAACAGTATGAGGGTAGGCAGACGGAGAGAGAGAGTGGGAAAAGTGCATGCAGAAAGAAAGAAGGAAAAAGAAAGAGAGTGAAGAGAAAGAGATAAGGGGGAAAGGAGGGGGCAAAGGAAAGGGGAGACAGAGAGAAGGGCCAGGGCAAGAATAGAAAGAGCAAACGGGAAAAGGGCCTGAGGAACCAAGTGCCTGTATTACACAGTGAAAGGCTTCAGTGAGGAACCAAATATCTGTATTATCTACTGAAAGGCCTTTGAGAGACGGAAGCCCCACCCCTAGGTAGAGAGCAGGGTATCTCGGCCATGCCCTGCAGTTCCTAGAGACTGGACCTAACAAGGAACACCAAAATCATGATCATGTGTGAGGTCCCTTTTATCAAGAAGAAGAATGAAACTCTTGCTTGAGATTATATGCTGAAAGGGAAACAGGTAATGAGAATGGGCAGATGAAGGAAGGTCAGGGACTCACTGTTCACCTGCTGGCTTCTTACTGGGTCTCTGGACTTCAGGTTGAATAGACATTGTGCATGTCCATTTGGATGATCCACATCTAACCCAGGCCGCATAAGAAAAGCTCTGTGATTTCTTAATAGCCTTGTCCTGTTTTTAGCATTTCAAAGGTTGCCCATTTTGATCTTATATGGATGGTCTTCCTCTATAAAAGGAAATAAGTGAGTTGAAAATAATGATGTCAAGTGTGATGAAATCTGTCCATGTGCATGATCACACACTGCTGTATTGCATTTCTTCTTGTGCTTCTGGTCTGGACACAAAAGTCTTTACAAAATAAGACATCAAGTGCCATCACTGGGGAGACTGTGAGGCAAGGCTGTGTAAGCTGAGGAGTCTAGAAACATAGAGAAGGAAATTTCAGCTTGTCACTTTGCTTGATTAACATAATAGCATATGTTCAATGTGTAGTGGGGATTTTTGCTGTGATCCGCCACCTCAAAAGTATTAGGGCCTACCAGTGTCTGCCTTGACATTCGGATGACTGTTTCAACATAAGAATTTTACTTGGGTCCTCTCTAGCTTTATATAAATCAATTTAAAAATGCCTCATAATTGAGAATTAGAATAAAAAGGAAAGATGTTTCTAAAAAGATAAAAAGATTTAATTAATGCCTGAAGTTAAAAACAATGCTGTTCTGGATGTAATCAAGGACAGAATAACTTCAGTACATGAACCAAAAAAATCAGGAGAGATCAGAATACAAGTATTTTGGCAAATTGTTATAAACGATCAGAGTACAAAGCTAAAAATACAAACAAATGGCATTGAAATAAAAGGTTTAGTACACATTGGAGCAGATGCAACAATAATTTCACCAAAATTTTGGCATCCGGATTGGCCTCTACAAGAGGTTAATACTCAGATTCTAGAGATTTGAACTTTATCTCAGGTAAAACAAAGTAGAAGGGGGGTCGAGTGTACAGGCAACGAATGACAAACAAGAAAACTGGGAGGATGTGTGGCTAACATAGCCATACATTTATGGGGAACTCATTTGTTGCAACAATGGAAAACAGATTAACATTCTCCAGTCTCAGAAACCATAAAATAAAGAATGCTTCTGAGAACAATAAAATAAAAGGTATTATCAAGAACAGTCATAGATTGTTCAATTTGTACATAAGCAGGACACAACAGCTGTTCTTTCAAAATTACGAACAGCCCTAATTTAAAAATGGTTAATTGGCAAACTTGTGTGTGTAGAACAATGGCCTTTGACATGAGAAAAACTACAGGCAGTAGTACAGAACAACTAAATGTTCAACATATTCACCAGTCCTTTGATTTCAACTATATTTGTCAATAAAAATAAATCTGTAAAATGGACAATCTTAATAGATTTAAGACCGATAAGTAAGGTGTTTCAGCCAATGGGGCTCTTTAGAACCTAAAATTCCCTTGCCTTCTACATTACTTAAGTGATGGTCTATTATAGTAATTGATTTAAGGGACTGCTTTTTTAAATATATCTTTACAAAAAGAACATAAAAAATTTCCTCCCAGTGCTTACATATAACAATGTACAGCATGTTAAAAGGTACATTGGAAAGTTCTTCCACCAGAACATTAACTAGTCCAACACTGTATCAATATTTTGTACAACAGCTGTTAGAAAAAATTTGTAAACAGTTCCTCAATCTAAAATTTATCATTATATGGATGATATCTGATTGGCTAATTTGACACACGTACCTTAGAAAAAATATGATGAATATAGAGAATTTTGCCTTCCTGGGGATTACAAATTGTTCCTGCAAAAATTATAAATAAGAGATTCTATCAATTATATTGGATATAATATAGGTTTACAGAAATTTCGACCACAGGAAGTACAAATGAAAAGAGATCAGTTATGAACTCTTAATGGTTCTTAAAAATTGCTTGAAGATATTAACTGGCCATGAATTAACTACTCAAGATCTAAGTAATTTATGTCAAATCATAGTCGAAGAAAATTATCAACTGGGTCTGAGAAATGACTGGTAGAAAAGAAATTACAGGTTGCACTTATGGATTTCTTAGATCCAAAGCTTGATTGTATTTCAGTTGGTTTGCCTTCTACTCATTCTTCCACAGAAATACTTATGCAAAGAGAAGATAATATCTTAGAATGGATATTGTTAGCAGACAGAGTTAAAATAAAAAAAAAAAACGTTGTAAAAAGGATTTATGAATTAGTTCTGAAAAACAAAACAAAACACTTGGTCATATAGCAGAAATAGACCCAGCAAAAAATCCTGGCACTTTTTAGTAATGCTAAAGTAGCTTCATAATGAGCAGAAAAGAAACATTGGGAAAGAACTTCCAGTATATGGGGCAGGGGATTGAGGGGATAGATTAATTACAACTATCCCAAAATCAAGAGATTTAAGTTTCTAACACTAACTAATAGTATTTTCACTCATGTACTGAAAGGGACTCCCATTTGTGGAGCCTCTGCATTTTACACTGATGCAAATAAACCAGGAAAGGCTTGTTTTAAATCAGTAAAAATAAGTAAAAGGGTTCAAAGCCCTAATAATTCAGTTCTAATATCAGAACTATGTGCCATTCTTATGAGATTATTAGATTTTCTTGAATCTCTTAATATAGTAGCTCACTCTTAATATACAGAAAGAGCTGTTTTACATGTTGAAACTATGGAACTTATTAGAGATTTTTCAGAATAAACTTTGTTATTTATTCAGAAAAAAATCAATTAATTAATCAGAAAAACAATCAGAAAAAGAACCAATCCATTGTATATAACACATATTATATATAATTCAGGTCTACCAGGCCCTCTAACATAAGGTAATAATGAAATTTATCACCTATTAATAGGGGAAGTGCTAGAACCCTCAGAAGTTCATAAGTAAAAACCATGTTAACAGCAAAGGTTTGAAGAATGTATCTCCTATCACTTGGCAACAAGCCAAGGAAATTATAAGAAAATGTCCTACTTATTCTTTATATAGACAAACTCTGATTCCTTCAAATTCTAATTGTTTAAGGAAGTAACCCAAAAGGTATGCATTGAAATGAAATTTGGTAGATGGATATGTTCCATTTTGAAGAGTTTAGAAAATTAAAGTATGTGCACCATATCATTGATACATATTCAGGATTTCAATTGACAACTGCTTTATGTTCTGAAAAGGCTGATTAGGTAATTGCACACTTACTAGAAGTTATGGCTATTATGGGGATACCTGTACAAATTAAGACTGACAATGCCCCAGCATATGTCTCTAGTAAAATGAAAAGATTTTTTCATATTAAAACATAAATCAAATTAAAGGTATATAACACAATCCTACAGGATAAGAAGTTATAGAAAGATCTAATTGTGTGTTAAGAGATATGCTTAAAAACAGCAAGAGGTAATAAAGACCCCTAGAGATAGACAGATGCTTTTATTAACTTTAAATTTTTAAATTCTAATGAGAAAGGAGCAACAGCTGTGGAGAGACATTGAACAGTAGAGGAAAAAGTTAATGAATTAAACCAGTTGAATATTTTAAAGATGTGCTTACCCAAGAATTGAAACTGGGATGTATGTTATGTTGGAGAAGAGGTTTTGGCTTTGCTTCTACAGAAGAAAGGCCATGGATAGCACCACAATAGATAAGGATTATATTCAAACAGTAGAGATGTCCTGGATAAGGTTCATCAGATGACTTGGTGAGTCAGTCCAAATTAACTTATAAAGACTAACAAATGCCTTTCACTTGATCAGGCATGGAACAAAAAAATGAATAAAAAAACAATATTTTTGCATAATTGTTTACCACAGCCACACTTGCCTTAATAGTATGAAATGAAAAATGAGTTTTCTTAAACCAAGTGTCTTAATTCTATGTTACAGTATTAGAGTGGAGATTGCCACATGGCCCAAAGCATTTTGGATGTCAGCTTTTGAGTTTACCACTTAAATAAAAGGATGTTTTTGTTGTTCAGTAGTAAAAACACAGTTAAGAGATTTACAATGTTTTAAGTAAATTCAAAAGGTTACTACAATTCAGATTTCTTTTCTAGATCTCAATGAGTTGGGGTGATTTGGAGCTAAGATAAAATATTTGAGGAGTCCTGGATTTTGTCAAATGCTTTTTTGACATCACGTGGTTTTTCTCCTTCAGGTTGTTTATATGGTGGATTACATTGGTGGATTTATGTATATTGAAACACCCTTGCATGCCTGGGATGAAGCCTACTTGGTCATGGTGGATATCATTTCTGTGTTCTTGAATTTGGTTTGCAAGTATTTTTTTTTTTTTAATTTTTGCATCAATGTTCATAAGAGAGGCCTGTGGTTCTCTTTTTTGTTGGGTGTTTGTGTGGTTTAGGTATCAAGGTGATGGTGGCTTCCTAGAATGAGTTTGGTAATGTTCCTTCTGTTTCTATTTTGTGGAATAGTTTAAAGAGAATTGGAATTAGCTCTTTTCTGAAGGTCTAGTAGAATTCTGTGCTGAAACCATCTGGCCACTTTGGAAATCAATCTGGCGCTTTCTTAGACAATTAGGAATACTGCTTCCTCAAGATCCAGCCATACCAAACCTAGGCATATATCCAAAATATACTTAAGTACACAACAACGACATTTATTCAACAATGTTCACAGCAGCTTTGTTTGTAATAGCCAAACCTGGAAACAACCCAGATGTACCTCAGCAGAGGAATGGATACAGAAATTGTGGTACTTTTACAAAATGGAATACTACTCAGCAATTGAAAACAAGGAAATCATGAAATTTGTAGGCAAATGGTAGGATCTAGAAAAAATCATCCTGAGTGAAGTATCCCAGAAGCACAAAGACATACACAGGATATACTCACTTATAAGTGGGTCCTAGACCTATAACATAGGCTAAAATCTGTACACCTAAAGAAGCTAAACAAGTAGGAGGACCCTGGGTAAGACGATCAGTCCTCACTTAGAGAGACAAATGGGATGGCCATTGGAAGAAGGAGAAAAAAAGAAATAGGACAGGACCCTACCACAGAGGGCCTCTGAAAGACTCTACCTGGGAGTGCACATCAAAGAACGTGCTGAGACTCATAACCAACGTTGGTCAGAGTGCAGGGAATCATATGAATGAAGGGGGAGTTAGTATGAGCTGGAGAGGACAGGAGCTCCACAAGGAGAACAACAGAGCCAAAATATCTCCACACAGGCATCTTTTCTGAGACTTATACTCCAACCAAAGTCCATTTATGTATATAACCTAGAACCCCTGCTCAGATGTAGCCCATGGCACCTCAGTATCCAAGGGGGTTTCCTTAGTAAGGGGAACAATCTCTGACATGAACTCAGGGGCTGGCTCTTTGACCACCCTTCCTGAGGGGGAAACAGCCTTGCCAGGCCACAGAGGAAGACATTGCAGCCAGCCCTGATGAGACTTGATAAGCTAGGGTCAGATGGACAGAGAGGAAGACCTCCCCTATCTGTGGACTTAGAGAGGGGCATGGGAGAAGATGAGTGAGGGAAAGTGGGATTGGGAGGGAACGGGGGAGGGGGCTGCAGCTGGGATAAAAAGCAAATAAAATGTAATTAATGTAAAAAATAAAATTTAATTAAAAAGATACATACATAGAATTACAAAAAAAAATTTTTTGAAGAGGACAGTGGTAGCCTATACCTTTAAACACAGCAGAGGAAGACAGATCTATATGTTAGTTGCTTCTCTAAATTTTAGAATTACAGTGAGCAAGGTGGGTGGTATCACAAGATTTTAATTTCACCACCAAGGTCAAAACTCAGATACAGCTCCTAATTTGTATGTTTCCACACTAGAGAAGTAAAAAATCATATTCACATATGATTCCCAGATTATTATAAAAATCCTCAACTGGGTTACTAGCAAGGCAGATAATTCTTATTGGGGACAGTAACAAAAAGCAACTTTTTAAATTGCCAGTAAGGTCATCTCCATGCATGCAACCCTTACCAATATTGAACCAGATGATACCCTAATCATACATACAATATTATGTGTGGATTGGCAACTGGGGACTCTTTATATACAAAAAAGAGTCCACCAACATTTGCCTGTTGCCTTTTATTGCAAATACTTTTCCTATACAGGAAATAAATATTCTCTTTTCGAGAAAAAGTTCTGGAGACTTTACAAGGCATGGAGAAGCTTGTACTCAGTCATTGACATCTACCTTAAGGTCATAAGGGTGTTCCTTACAGTGATGGTTTGGACCATTTGAAGGCAGAGTCCTGCACAAGGTTGGCCATGCAGGAAAGGTATCAAAGTGGAACTGGTACCTATCTGAATTCCTTCTTGAGTAGAATGTAGGCAAAAGGGGTCTATGCCTTCCCACACTGAGAAAATAGCTCAGTTGCTTTGTCTGGTCACTCCTTTGCCAGAAGAGACACCTATTAAACTATAGGTACTGAAGGAATGGTCACATTTGGCTAATGCATGGTTTACTGATAGTTCATCAGCCACTGATGAACATAAAATAATGGAAAGTGTCAGCCTGTAGACTGGATGACGGAATGGCCAATACTGAGGAAGGAACAACAAAATCAGCTCAGCACTTTTGGCTATAAGACAAACAACTAGAAAAGCAAAAGGAAAAGCTCTATCTTCTTCAATTCATGGTATGTGTGAGATTCTATACTTATATGGTCATCAAAATGAAATGCCACTTGCTGGCAGATAAATGACAAAGATTATCTGGTCATAGGAGGCTCAAATGGAAATGGTAAAACCTAGCAAAACTTAGTGAAGACATCAAATTTTATGTAGCTCATATAGGCAAGACAGACAAAATGTATGAAAATAATGAAATAGTGAAATAGAATTGACATCACGTTTAATTAAGACTAACATATTAAAATATGCCAGAGAAAAAAATTCATAATAAATCAGCAAGAATGACAGATCACACATTCAAAAAACTTGAAAGTTTACCCCTAAGGCTAAAAATAAAAGGAAATGGAAAACCAAATTAAACCAGGACAACTATATGAGAACACATATTTTAAGGAATCCACAGCCAGGTGGTAGTTCACACCTTTAATCCCAGCACATGGGAGTCACATGCCTTTAATGTAGACACTTAGGAGGCAGGAACAGGCATATAAGAATTGCAGTGACTTCAATTTAAAAGCCACTTGCAAAAAGCAGGCTGAAATTCAAAGTGAATATCCATTGTGTTAAAAGTAAATACTTAAACCTTGAATTTATAAATAAAGAGAAAGGAGAATATAGGTATATTTTTCCACACACATTAAAGCACATTTAGTTCCAAATTATCAAAAGATGTATTTTTTTTTAATTTCAATTGAAAGATAGTAATTTTTCTATTGCCAAAAATCGTTTTTCTTTAGAAAAGATATAACCTGGCAATAAAGAAACACCCCAGAATTTGGGTTGGGACAAGTTTTCTTTTTAATTGTTTCAGGAGAATAAAAACATCCAACTAAAGAATCAAGAAACTACTGGATAAACTAAGCATCTGAAGAAAAAGGACAGATCTTCAAAAGAAAATGTCCCACTGAAAGAGTAATTTGGCCAAGTGTTATTGCCCACCTCCAGCTTGCCTCTTCTGCCCTCTGTAGACCTAAGGGGTAAATGGTCTTTATGTGACCCCAATTAAATGAAAAAGTAAAGATGGTTGTACAAGTTTACATTCCCACCAGCAGTGGAGGAGGGTTCCCCTTTCTCCACATCCTCTCCAGCATGTACCGTCACTTGAGATTTTGATTTTAGCCATTCTGATGGGCGTAAGGTGAAATCTCAAGGTCCTTTTGATTTGTATCTCCCTGATGACTAAGGATATTGAGCATTTCTTTAAGTGTTTCTCTGCCATTCTGTATTCCTCTACAGAGAATTCTCTGTTTATCTCTGGACCCCATTTTTTAATTGGATTGCTTGATTTGTTGCTTTTTAACTCCTTTAGTTCTTTATGTATTCTTAATATTAGCTCTCTGTTAGATATAGGGTTGGTGGAGATCCTTTACCATTCTCTAGGCTGTCATTTGTTCTGAAGACAATATTCTTTGTTTTACAGAAGCTTTTCAGTTGCATGAGGTCCTGTTTATTGATTGTTGATCTTAGAGCTTGTGCTGTTGGTGTTCTTTTGTGGACAGGAGCTCCACAAAGGAGAGCAACAGAAGCAAAATATCTGGGCAAAGGGGCCTTTTCTGAGACTTATGCTCTAACCAAGGACCATTCATATATATAACCTAGAACCTCTGCTCAGATGCAGCCCGTGGCAGTTCAGTATCCAAGTGGGTTCTCTAGTAAGGGGAACAGGGACTGTCTCTGACATGAACTCAGTGGCCAGCTCTTTGACTATCTCCTGGGTGGTGGTGGAGAGCAGCTTTGCCAGGCAAGAGATGAGGACAATGCCCTGATAAGCTAGGGTCAGAGGGAAGAGGAGGAGGACCTCCCTATTGGTGGACTTGGAGAGGGGCATGGGAGGAGATGAGGGAGGGAGGGTGGGATTGGGAGGGAATGAGGGAGGGGCTACAGCTGGGATACAAAGTGAATAAACTGTAATTAATATAAAAATAAAAGTTATTTTTAACAAAAATTTCATCATGTAGACATCAGTTAACTAATGTCAATAAAGAAAATAATATATTTTTAAAAATTATAGATGGTTTTGGGGTTGGAGCATGGATCACTCTTTCTAAATTCAAAAATGGTTGTTAAAATTTCTGTCTCATATCGGAAGAACCACCTGGAATGGGACAGAAGAAAATAAAAAATAAATGACTATTCTATTACTACTAATTTCATATGCTTTTGGTTTTCATTTTACTCTTTAAAACTTTTCTTAAGGTATAAGTATTATTTCAAAATCTATAAGATTATTGTGTATATATAAACTTTCTATCGTGATACTAGTGGTCATACAGAGTACTAATTCTAGAAATAAGCTTTATCTAGCTTTTGAACACTTTTTCTGGATCGATTCTGAAGCAGGTAACTAGGGACAAACTATATGTACCTCAGAAGTCCTTAATAGATTGTGGTCCTCAAACTTTGGAAATCTGATGAATATGGAATTTTAAAATGTTTAAATTTTCTACAATAAACTGTGACCATTCCTAATAGTAGCCCTTGCTGTCTCCAAGATGATGATGGATTCCGGCAAAGAGAATCTACCTGGACTGTGGTAAAGCTAATTCTTGGGAGAAACTGCCCCATGCCTCTTCTGCCTCCAGGTTATGTTGACCGCTGTGTTCTTCCTACCTAGAATTGGTACTAAGCCGACAAATACCCTGCAAAGATCAGCTTTAGAATACAAAATGCTCAGAACATTCAAATTATGGAGTTGCTATGAAACTGACACAAAAATTTTACAGAACTTTGAACTCAAAAATACTAATCCAAATACTGCTGAATACAAACAAGCTGGAAATTCTGGAAAGCTTGGTGAAAACAGCTTGATTATTGAAATAGTTTTATTGTGCTTTCCTGTTTATTTAGATTAAAAAGGGGAAATGTTGCAGGATATTTGATCACGTTGTGAACCCCGAGATTGTTTTATTTATTGGAAAGACCGGTTTTTAGGTGTGATTTGCTTAGCCTTAGTGCACATCTTTAATCCAAGAACTTTCTCTCAAGAATTGTAAAAAGCGTTAAACGAAGTCAACCATAGGTTAAGAAGCAGAGTTAAGCAATCAGTTGACAGGAAGTGAATACATGATTATTAAGAAAAAACCATAGAAAGTAAGAGGGAGTCAAGAGAACAGATAGAAAGATGCATAGGAAGGAGAAGGGAGAGGCATTCTGTTAGAGGAGTCTTGTTTGAGATGTCATAGGAGAAGCATTCATCCCGTCTGAGGTGTCACCTGCGTGGGAAGGTCAGCTGGGTACTTTCCCTGCCTCTCTGAGCTAGCAGGCTTTCACATCAGCATCTGGCTCCCAGCTCTTCATTGATCAAAGCAGATGATTGAGATTTTGTTATAAACAACAAAAACCCACTGTTAATAACACAAAAATGATATCTCCTGTTCAGAATGTTCCCCAAGTTGCAGTAATTTGCTGACATCCACTAAACAATAGAATGAATCAGAAGAGCATTGTGATGCCGCTTGGAATGCGCGGTTGTCTAATGGAGTTGTTTGGAGAGGTAAGCACTCAGAGAAGTGTTAAAACCAGCGACTCTAGTTCTGACTTCAGAAACAGTCTTTCCAGTGTGTTTCTACTGTAGCGATCTTTGAATTTGGCTGTGCCGCCGCAGCACGTAAAAGGGATAGCAGGTTGTTTGTACTCACCGGTTTACAAAGCTCACTCTAAGCTTGCTGAGATGCTCTAGACCCGTGAAGAAGCGCTCATTCCTACTTCAGTCCATCTTTGTAAGAGGCCCGTATCCATCCTGCCTGCTGAGTCACCCATGGAGACTCAGACTATACTTCTAAGGAGGCAAAACCACAAATGTATTCTGTCTAAGGACACTAAAATGGCCATGTAGCTAGATTCCAGCATCTCTCAGCTATGGTCTGACAGAAGTCCTGTTTTCCCAGGTACTCACAGAGTGGCACAATAAAGGAGGTTCAACAACAGTCTCTAACTAAGGATAATAAGAAAACATGATATCTTTTACTAACCCCCATATAAAATTATGTAACCCAGGTGATAGACACACTTTTGAGATTTCTTGAATTCAGGCTTGTACACATTGCTGTTGTATATAGTAATGAAGTAAGTCTATTATTGATGCAACCATGAACAGCAATACTCTGAGGCTAGTAATCCCAACTATAGAAGATTCCATGCTCAACAAACCAGTTTCCAAGAAAACAGGCAGGAGTGACCTCGAGATAGAAAATTGCTAATAATTTTACTATCGGCATAATTTGAAATAGACTTATTTCTGAATAAGAGCCCCAATGACCAGTGTCCTGGAAGCAGCAAATCCACACACACTAAAAAATACTATGCCCTCTGGATGTCTCAGAACAGGGTTATAAATGTAGACCTCACAATGGACACTAAACAGCTGTGATGAAACAAAAGTGTACTCCTCAAATGCACCAACTGCATAAGTGGATCCCAAAAATGCTTCTAATGTAACTTGGCTCTAGTTCAACCTAAACTTCTGTTCTGTAGATAATCTTACCAGCAGTTCAGTACAACAGAAGATCTCTACCCACAATACAAAGACTAGAAGAGATATGAGATACTGCAGTTTTTGCAGAGACACTGATGCTAAGGAACAGAATTGCGAGGAATCAAGAAAACTAGTGTTTTTAACAAAGTCCATTGAAATTTAAAAAGTATTAATTCATGACAAAATTAAAAATACACATCTTAAAATTAGATGTAAGTTAAGACATCTTGTCAAAATTGGGAAAACTATACATAGAAAAAATAAATATCCTAAAGAAGTAGAAATCATACAAAATCAATCAGTTTTTGCCATCAATCAATTGCTGATGTCATATTATGAAACATGTGAAAATTCCTAAAAATATTTGACAATGATCCAGCCATCCCACACAAACTTCTATGTGTGTATATATATATATATATATATATATATATATATATATATATATAAATTCTTCAATAACTCACTCTTCTACTCTATTTAAAAGTATAGGGACAAATACAAGGGCACAGCTGGGCTTTCATATACCTTTGTCAGCTTATCAAAATGGAATAGAATTGAAGAAAAATAAGAAAACTGAACCTAGTATATGTGATGTTCTGAAACAAGGTATTTAGTGAAGATTTCCTTCACATGGGTGTTTGTATATGGAAGAAAAAGACACACTTAAATTTGAGATGGTGGTATTATTTTATGTAGAAACAAAGATCAGTTGACAGTTATATCTGTGACTCCATATACCTGCAGTATATACACTTAAATGTCACATTCCATTTACTTATTTGTTGATGATTACTTTAAGAATTACTATAATTTCATAAACACAGTTATCTTATATTTAATTTAGTTGTCTTGTTTCATTTATGTGTAGATGACTGCTATAAATACTTTTAAGTTCTATAAAATACACCTATAATCTTCTAATTAAAAGGCTTACAACCTTTTAACACTTCTAACAAACTTTGCCAGGGAATAGGTGTCTTATAGACAAAATGACTTATTGTCTTTTATTAATAGTTCTGAATGCTCAAACTGAAGCCAATATGCCATCAGTGCTGGTATCTTCTGAGATTCACGGAATGAAACTTGTTCCAAATCGTATATTTTGTATGTCTGTCTGCTGATTATTATGGCTAGAACAAGACAAAGGCAACACCATAAGCTCAAGAGTTTGATATGTTTTGTGTTGCAGGTACAGTTCTTCATGAGGCTGGGGAGAGTTAAGTCTGACAGTGTTCAGTTATTTTAGTACCAGCCAGCATTTGGGAGTTATAACCTGGCCTCATTCTAGTCTGAGCTCTCTGCTTCCTGCTTGTTGCCTGTTTCTGCGAGGTGGTACCAACTGCCTCACATTCTTGCTGTTACTATTCTAGCTATCATCCATTCCTTAATAAAATACATGGGATAACATTAAACTGTGAGCCAAAATGAACCCTATCTTTCTTAAGTCACTTTGTTGCATCATTTTGACATGGGGATAAGAAGAGTAATTGTTACTATGGGTCTTTAAATAGTTTCTGCTTTTTGAATGTTTAGGCAAGTTCTCTTCTTTATAGTAAAATAAATTTACCACTATAATGGGTTCTCATGGAAGCATTCTATTTTAGATTAAATTTAAGTATTAAAGAAGCTTTATTTAAATACTGCCACTTTCTAAAGTAACTATGATTAAGACTTGAATATTTAAATGTCATATAGAAATAAAGATAGAGTAATTAAAATATCTATTGTTTCATGCAATCAAAATTTATTTTTGGTAATAGCATTTCAACTGCTGCTGTTTTAAAACATTGGATCTATTAATATCAACCCTAGCCTTTGATTTTCTTTTATTAATTCATTTTGCTTGATACAGAGCCTCTAAGTTAGTTCATGTTGTCAAAAATGGCAAAGATCTTGATCTTTTGTGGTGAAAGCATAAACCAGTGCAGATGTTAGAAGGAAAAAGCAGAATCAGCATACCATCTCCTAATCTCACATTTATGTATAGATCCAAAATAAATAAAAAACAGTATGTTGACAAGTAATATGTTTATCAACATTTTGAACAGGATAATTGAAAAGCAGAAATGACTTAAATTCAGTTAAGGGATGATTAGAAAATAGAAGAATTTGAATATTTATCCATGAATTGTTGTTATTTATAATCTAAACACGAACTATCTGTCTCAAGTTTTTGTTGTTGTTCTTTGTTTGTTTGTTTTTTAACTTAGGAGAAGATTTATTTTGGGGTCACAGTTTTGGGGAATGTCAGTCCATTATATGGGGAATGAAGTAACAAAATTCATGATAGCTGAAGTTTGTGGCCAAGACTCATCCCAGCTTGATAGAAAGGAAGCACAGCACCCAAGTTGGAACCAGAAGCAAGAAAAGCCTTTACGACATCTTCTGTGACCCATCTGTGCCAGCCAGGCCTCATGAGCCAACAAGTCTACAACCTCCCAGAATAGAACCCCAGCAGAGAACTAACTATGAGGCATCTCACATTCAAACCACAACTACCCATATCTTTTATTTTTCATATTAAGAAATTATGCACTGGCATTTAAATGCTTATGGGGTCAACTATAATGTCTGCTTTTAGGCAGGTGTCTTTGTTTACCAGTTGACTCCTTTTTTTGTTTTAGAATTCATTTTATAAATTAATTACATTTTTCTAATTTTTTATTTTTATTAATTAGTTTATTCACTTTATATCCCCCCTGTAACTTCCTCCCTCCTCCCCTCCCAATCCCACCCTCCATCCCCCTTCTCCATCCATGTCCCTCCTCAAGTCCAGTGATAGGGGAGGTCCTACTCTCCTTCTTTCTGATCCTAGTAGGCTGCTCCCTACTCAGGGGGAGGTGATCAATGAGCAGGCCCATCAGTTCCTGTCAGAGACAGTCCCTGTCCCCATTACTCTGGAACCCACTTGGACACTGAACTGCCATGGGCTAGGTTATCTCTATGAATGGACCTTGATTGGAGTATCAGTCTCAGAAAAGGCCACTGTGCAAAGAGTTTATAGTTCTGTTGCTCTCCTTGTAGAGCTCCTGTCTTCTCCAGGTATTACTATATCCCCCTTCTTTCATAAGATTCCCTACACCCTGCCCAAAGATTGGCTATAAGTCTCAGAATCTGCTCTGATACTCTGGAGGGTAGAGCCTTTCAGAGGCCCTCTGTGGTAGGCTCCTGTCCTGTTCCCTGTTTTCTTCCTTTTCTGATGTCCATCCTCTTTGTCTTTCTGAAGGGGGGGGGTTGAACATCTTAGCCAGAGTCCTCCTTCTTGATTTGTTTTTTTTTTTTTTTTTTTAGGTGTACATACTTTAGTATGTTTATCCTATATTATATATCTAATATCCACTGATGAGTGAGTACATACACTGTGTGTATTTCTGCTTCTGGGATACCTCACTCCGGATGATCTTTTCCAGTTCCCACCATCTGCCTGCAAATTTCATGACTTCCTTGTTTTTAATTGCTGAGTAATATTCCATTGTGTAAATGTACCACAATTTCTGTATCCATTCCTCAACTGAAGGACATCTGGGTTGTTTCCAGGTTCTGGCTATTACAAATGAAGCTGCTGCAAACATAGTTGAGCAAATGTCCTTGTTGTGTACTTAAGCATCTTTTGGATATATGCCTAGGAGTTGTATAGCTATATCTTGAGGAAGCACTATTCCTAATTGTCAGAGAAAGCACCAGATTGATTTCCAAAGTGGTTCTACACATTTACATTACCACCAGCAGTGGAGTAGGGTTCCCTTTCTCCACATCCTCTCCAGTATGTGTTGTCACTTGAGTTTTTCATCTTATCCATTCTGATGGGTATAAGGTGAAAACTCAGGGTATTTTGATTTGCATTTCCCTGATGATCAAGGACACTGAACATCTTTTAAGTGTTTCTCTGCTATTCAATATTCCTCTATTGAGAACTCTCTGTTTAGCTCTGTACCCCATTTTTAATTGGACTAACTAATTTGTTGCTGTCTAATTTCTCGATTTCTTTATATATTCTGGATATTAACCCGCTGTCAGATATAGGTTTGGTGAAGATCCTTTTCCAATTGTAGGCAATCGTTTGTTTTGAGGACAGTGTCCTTTGCTTTACAAAAGCTTTTCAGGTTCATGAGGTGCCATTTATTGTTGCTCTTAGAGCCTGTGATGTTGGTGTTCTGTTCAGGAAGTTTTCTCCTGTGCCAATGAGTTCAAGGCTTTTTACCACTTTTTTCTCTAACAGGCTTAGTGTGTCTGGTTTTATATTGAGGTAATTGATCCACTTTGAATTTAGTTTTGTGCAGGGTGATAATTATGGATCTAATTAGAGTTTATTGAGTTGGTATCCCAGCTGTAGCCTCCTCCCTCGTCCTCCCCTATTTCACCTTCCCTCCCTCATCTCCTCCCATTCCCCTCCCCAAATCAACCAATAGGGTAGGTCCTCCTCCCCTTCCCTCTGTGGCCTATTAGGTCTCATCAGGACAGGCTGCATTGTCTTCCTCTGTAGCCTGATAAGGCAGCTCCTCCATCAGGGGGAGGTAATCAAAGAGCCTGCTACTGAGTTCACAAAGACAGCCCCTACCACCGTTACTAGTGAACCCACTTGGACACTGAACTGCCATGGGCTACATCTTTGCAGAAGTTCAAGGTTATCTCCATGCATCGTCATTGGTGGAGTATCAGTCTCAGAAAAGACCCCTGGGTCAAGAATTTTTGGTTATGTTGTTTTCCTTGTGGAAGTGCTGTCCACTCCAGGTCTTAAGTTTTTGAAGTAATTGTGTTGCCTTTTGCCCAGGGTGGAGTTATAGTTTGGGAGTTGTTGGCTATCCTTTTGTACATAATATAGCTTGAGGAGGCAAACATTAAGTAAATTTTTTATCATAATTCAGTTTATATACCTTAGTTTTAAATAAAGTCAGCCTTTCTGTATTTATGAAATTTAATATACATTTTTAGCAATCTGTATAATATGCTGAACAGAGAAGACCTATGTTTAAAGCCTCACCCATATTTTGACTGATAATTTCTGCCCTGTTTATATTTGGAAAAGAATTACCTTCTACACACATCTTAGAAAATGCCTATCAGAACAGTTAGCAGACAGATTGCTTTTGCTTTAGTCACTCAGGTTTTGATGTCGCTCATAGTAATAACTCTGGCTCCTGATAACCGATTTTAACATGAATCCCAGAGGCTGTCAGTGGATCAGAGAGCATCAGGACTGCTTTTAACTACAAATGAGGTGTCGAGAAAATGCCTGTCAATGCACTCAGGCTGCCAAGCATAACTTCGCTGCCAGGATCTGACAAGAGCATAGTGAGGAAAAGATAGGGACAGTTGTCATGCACTGAAAAAAAAATTCTGTATACTCATTTTAAAGACAAAAACATTTGAAAACATATGATTGTATATATAAATATATGAATTATATAAAATTTCATTATTTTCAAATGATTTTTTTCTATAATGCTCACAAAACCGTAGTTTCATAAAACCATCAATTATCTTATGAAAATTCAGGCTATGTACACATTCTGCAAACTTAAAGTTCATTGCAGATACAGAAGGTCACCAGCAGGGAAAATTTGATTGAAATCTGTAATCAATGACATTTTCCTTTTTTCCAATCTTCTTTTCTTCTTCCTCTTCTTCTTACAATTTATTCACTTTGTATCCTGTTTGTAGTCTCCTCCTTCTTCTCCTCCCATTCCCATTCTTCCTCCCTTATCCCTATTTCCTAGTCCACTGATATTCGAAGGTCTCCTCATCTACTGTCTGACCCCAGCCTATCAGGTCCTATCATGAATGCTTGGGTCCTCTTCCTCTGTGGACTCTCTGGGTCACCCCACCAGGGAGATGTGATCAAGGACCAGGCAACCAAGTTCATGTCATGTTCCTTACTAGAGAAAATACATAGAGACTGACTGAGCTGTTTATGCTCAGTCTGGGCAGGCTGTCTGTGCCCTCTCTAAGCATGGTCTTTAGTTGGTGCATCAGTCTCTGCAGTCACCACTGGGCCTAGCACTTTTGGGTTTGTTGGTCTCCTTGTGTGGCTCCTGTCTTCTCAGGGTCCTTCTATCTCTCCCCTCTTCTATAAGGCCTCTATGATTGGTCCAAAGTTTGGCTGTGAGTTTCTGCATCTGCTTAGATCCCTGCTGGGTGGAGTCTTATGGAGGAGATCTGTGGTAGGCTCATATGCTGTCCTCTTTCTTCTACCACTTCCTAGGTCTATCATGTTTTTGCTTCTGAATGAGAATTAAGCATCTTCCCTAGGGTCATCCTTGTTGTTTAACTTCTTTAGATCTGTAGATTTTCATGTTTATCTTATATTATACGGCTACTATCCACTTACAAATGAGCATATACCATTCATATCTTACTGCTTCTGTGTTCCCTCACTCATGATGATCTTTTCTAGTTCCATTAATTTGCCTGCAAATTTCATGACTTTCCTGTTTTTAAGAGCTGAGTAGCATTCCATTGTGTAAATTACCACAATTTCTGTATCCATTCTTCTGTTAAGGGACATCTAGGTTGTTTCCAGGTGAAAGCTGCTGTGAACTTAGTTGAACACATGTCCTTGTTGTATGGTTGCTCATCTTTCAGATATATGCCCAGGGATGGATTAGCTGGATCTTAAGATAGCAATATTCCCAGTTTTCTGAGAAAGCACCAGATTGATTTCCAAAGTGGTTGTACAAGTTTACATTTCGACTAGCAATGGAGAAGGGTTCCCTTTCTCTACATTCTCTGCAGCCCTTGAGTTTTTTTTCCTTTGAACGTTTTTTATTTTTTGCATATTTATTTATTTTTATTTTTATTATTAGTTACATTTTATTAACTCTGCATCCCATCTGTATCCCGTTCCCTCATTCCCTCCCAATTCTACCCTTCCTCCCTCATCTCCTCCCTACCCCTTTCTAAGTTCACTGATAGGGGAGGAACTCCTCCCCTTTCATCTTACCCTGTTTTATCAGATATCTTCAGGACTGGCTGCAAAGTCCTCCTCTGTGGCCTAGCAGGGCTGCTCCTTCCTTGGGGGGTGGGGAGGTCAAAGAGCCCATCATTGAGTTCCTGTCTGAAATAGTCCCTGTTCCCCTTACTGTGGGAAACCAATTGGTTACTGAGATACCACAGATTACATCCGAGCAGAGGTGCTAGTTTATATGCATACATGGTCCTCGGTGGAGGGTCAGTCTCAGAAATGACCCCTGTGCCCAGATATATTTGGTCCTTGTGGAGCTCCTATCCTTTCCACATAATACTAACTCCCCTTCTTTCATATGATTCCCTGCACTCTGATGAAGGTTTGGTTATGAGTCTTAGTTATCTGTTTTGAAACACTGTTAGCTAGAGTCTTTCAAATGCCTTCTACGGTAAACTCCTGTCATACTTCCAATGCACATCCCATTTGTCTTCCTAAGTGAAGATTGATCATCTTACCCCGTGTACACTTTCTTGTTTCGCTTCTTTATGTGTATAGATTTTCATTATGTTTAGCATTTCTTGTAGGTCTATAGAAGTGAGTATATACCATGTTTGTCTTTCTACTTCTGGGATACTTCACTCAGAATGATCTTTTCTAGATCTCACCATTTGCCTGCAAATTTCATGATTTCCTCCTTTTTGATTGATGAGTAGTATTCCATTGTGTAAAAATACCACAATTTCTGTATCCATTCCTCCATTGATGAACATCTGGGTTGTTTCGAGGTTCTGGCTATTACAAATAAAGCTGCTATAAACATGGTTGAGCAAATGTCCTTGTTGTGTACTTGAGCCAATTTTGGGTATATACATAGCAATGGTATAGCTGGGTCTTGAGGAAGCACTATTCCTAATTCTCTGAGAAAGTGCCAGATTGACTTCCAAAGTGGTTGTACCAGTTTACATTCCCACCAGCAATGGAGGAGGGTTCACCTTTCTCCACAACCTTTCCAGCATGTGTTGTCACTTGAGTTATTCATCTTGGGCATTCTGATGTGTGTAAGGTGAAATCTCAATGTCATTTTGATTTGCATTTCCCTAATGGCTAATGAGATTGAGTATTTCTTTAAGTGTTTCTCTGCCATTCAATATTCCTCTATTGAGAATTCTCTGTTTAGCTCTGTTCCCCATTTTTTTAAATTGGATTACTTGGTTTGCTGCTTTTCAGCTTCTTTAGTTCTTCATATATCCTGGATATTAGCCCTCTGTCAGATGAAGGGTTGGTGAAGATTCTTTTCCAATCTGTAGGCATTCATTTTGTTTTGAAGATGTTGTCCTTTGCTTTACAGAAGCTTTTCAGTTTCATGAGGTCCCATTTATTGACTGTTGCTCTTCCAGCCTATGCTGTTGGTAATCTGTTCAGGAAGTTGTCTCCTGTGCCAATGAGTTCTAGGCTGTTCCCCACTTTTTCTCCTAACAGATTTAGAGTATCTGGTTTTCTGTTGAGGTCTTTGATTCACTTGGACTTTAGTTTTGTGCAGGATGACAAATATGGATCTATTTGCATTTTTCTGCATGTAGACATCCAGTTGGGTCAGCTGTCTTTTTTCCATTGAATGGATTTGGCTTTCTTTCCAAAACTCGAGTATTCATAGGTGTGTGGGTATATTTCTGGGTCTTCTGTTCAGTTCCATTGATCCTCCTTTCCGTTTCTATACCAATACCATGCAGTTTTTATCACTATTGCTCTGTAGTACAGCTTGAGATAGGGGATGGAGATACCTCCAGATGATCTGTTGTTGTACAGGATCATTTTGGAGATTCTGTTTGGTTTTTTTTTTTTTTTTTTTTTGTTTCTCCATATGAAACTGAGAATCTCTTTTTCACGGTCTGTAAAGAATTGAGTTGGTATTTTGATGGGAATTGCATTGAATCTGTAGATTGCTTTTGGCAGGATGGCATTTTCACAATGTTAATCCTACCAGTCCATTACCATGGGAGATCTTTCCATCTTCTGATATCTTCTTCAATTTCTTTCTTCAGAGACTTGAAATTTTTCTCAAACAAGTCTTTCACTTACTTGGTTAGTGTCACCCAAAGTACTTTATGTTATTATTGGCTATTGTGAAGGGTGTTGTTTCCCTGATTTCTTTTTCAGCCTTCTTGTCTGTGGTATACAGGAGGGCTTCTGATTTTTTGAGTTGATTTTGTATCTTGCCACTTTGCTGAAGGTGTTTATCAGCTGAAAGTTCTCTGGTTAAATTTTTGGGGTCTCTAATGTATACTATCATATCATCTGCAAATAGTGACACTTTGACCTCTTCCTTTTTGATTTGTATCCCCTTGATCTCCTTTAGTTGTCTTATTGCTCTGGCTAGGACTTCAAGTACTATGTTGAAGAGATATGGAGAGAGTGGGCAGCCTTGCCTTGTCCCTGATTTCAGTGGGATTGATTTAAGTTTCTCTCCATTGAGTTTGATGTTGGCTATAGGCTTGCTGTATATTGCCTTTACTATATTTAGATATGTGCCTTATATCCCTGATCTCTCCAAGACTTTAATCATGAATGGGTGTTGGAATTTTTCAAATGCTTTTTCGGCATCTAAGGAGATGATCATGTGGTTTTTCTCCTTCAGTTTGTTTATGTGGTGGATTACATTGATAGATTTCCATATATGAACCACCCTTGCATGCCTGGGACGAAGCCTACTAGGTCATGTTGGATAATCTTTGATGTGTTCTTGGATTCCGTTTGCAAGTATTTTATTGAGTATTTTTGCATGAAAGTTCATAAGAGAGGTAGGTCTGAAGTTCTCTTTTTTGTTGCGTCTTTGTGTGGTTTAGGTATCAAGGTGACTGTGGCTTCCTAGAATGAGTTTGGTAATGGTCCTTCTGTTTCTATTTTGTGGAATAGTTTGGAGAGAATTGGAGTTAGCACTTCTTTGAAGGTCTGGTAGATTTCTGCACTGATTCCATCTGGCCCAGGACTTTTTCTCAAAGGGAGACTGTTGATGACTTCTATTTCCTTAGTGGATATAGGACTATTCAATATTTCTACCTGATCTTGATTTGATTTTGGTAGATGTAATCTATCAAGAAAATTGTCCATTTCTTTTAGATTTTCGAATTTTGAGGCATATAGGCTTTTGTAGTATGACCTAATGTTTGTTTGGATTTCCTCACTGTCTGTATTTATGTCGCCCTTTTCATTTCTGATTTTGCTGATTTGGATAGTTTCTCTCTGCCTTTTAGTTAGTTTGGCTAAAGGTGTGTCTATCTTGTTGATTTTCTCAAAGAACCAGCTCTTGGTTTCAGTGATTCTTTGAATAGTATTATTTGTTTCTAATTGATTGATTTCAGCCCTGAGTTTTAGTATTTCCAGCTGTCTGCTCCTCTTGGGTGTATTTGCTTCTTTTTTCTTTCTAGGGCTTTCAGTTGGGCCATTAAGTAGCTTGTTGAGATGTTGCAAATTTCTTCTTGAAGGCATATAGTGCTATGAATTTTCCTGTGAGCACTGCTTTCATTGTGTCCCATAAGTTTGGGTATGTTGTACCTTCATTTTCATTGAATATTAAAAAATCTCTAATTTCTTTCTTTATTTCTTCCTTAACCCAGATGTCATTGATTAACAAGTTGTTCATTGTGTGTAGGCTTTTTGTTATTTCTATTGTTGTTGAAGACCAGCTTTAGTCCATGGGGGTCAGATAGAATGCATGGGATTATTTTAATCTTCTTGTATCTATTGAGGCTTGCTTTGTGACTAACTATATGGTCTATTATGGAAAAAGTTCCATGAGTTGCTGAAAAGAAGGTATACTCTTTTGAATTTGGGTGAAAAGTTCTGTAGATATCTATTAGGTCCATTTGATTTAAGACCACTGTAAGTGCCTTTATTTCCTTATTAGGCTTCTATCTAGATGATCTGTCCCTTGGTGAAAGTGGGTTGTTGAAGTCTCCCACTATCAAGGTGTTGGAATTGATGTGTGATTTAAGTTTTAGTAATGTTTCATTTATGAAACGTAGGCGCTCCTGTATTTGGGGCATAGATGTTCAGTATTGTGATGTCCTCTTGGTGAGAATGTGGTGTCCCTCCTCATCTTTTTTGATTAATTGTGGTTGAAAGTCTATCTCATTAGATATTAGGATAGCTACCCCAGCTTGTTTTCTGGAACCATTTGCTTGAAAGAAAGTTTTCCAGCCCTTTACTCTGAGGTAGTGTTTATCTTTGTTGCAGAGGTGCATTTCTTGGATGCAGCAGAATGTTGGATCCTGTTTCTGCACCCATTCTTTTAGTCTGTATCTTTTTATTAGAGAGTTGAGTCCATTGATGTTGATAGATAATAGTGACCAATGAATGTTAGTTCCTTTTATAATGAAGTCGGTGGTCTTACTATGTTTCATTGCTTGTTTTCTTTTAATTTTTGTTGGGATCTTTTCTGTATGCTATGTTTTCTTGGGTGAAGTTGTTTTCATTGGATTGGAGTTTTCCTTCTAGTATCTTCTGTAGGGCTGGTTTGCTGTGTAGATATTGCATAAATTTAGTTTTGTCATGGAATATTTTGTTTTCTCCATTTATATTGATTGAAAGCTTTGCAGGGTATAGTAGTCTGGGTTGGTATTTGTGGTCTCTTAGAGTCTGCATGACACCTTCCTAGGCCCTTCTGGCTTTCATAGTTTCTGATGAGAAGTCTGGTGTGATTCTGATAGGTGTACCTTCATATGTTACTTGGCCTTTTTCCCTTGCTGCTTTTAATATCTTTTCTTTGTTCTGTAGATTTAGTGTTTTGACTATGATGTGACATGATGTGTTTCTTCTCTGGTCTAGTCTATTTGGTGTTCTGTAGGCCTCTTGTATATTTATGGACATCTCTTTCTTTAAGTTGGGAATATTTTCTTCTATGATTTTCTTGAAAATATTTTCTGGACTTTGTAGCCTTAAATATTATATTACCTTCATTCCTATTATTCTTAGATTTCATCTTTTCATGGTGTCCTTGATTTCTTGGATATTTTGTGTTTAGGACTTTTCTGATTTTACTTTTTCTTTGAGAGAAGTATCAGTTTTTGTGAGTGTATCTTCAGCTCCAGAGATTTTCTCTTCCATCTCTTGTATTCTGTTGGTGATGCTTACAGTTGTGGTTCCTGATCTTATGTCCAAGTTTTCCTGCTCCAGGGTTTTCTCAGTTTGTGTTTTCTTTATTGATTCTAAATCTGTTTTCATGTCTTGCACCATTTCCTTCACCTGTTTGAATGTGGATTCCTGTCTCTTTACGATGGTCTCTACTTTTATGTTCATTTCCTCTTTATATGCCACAAGTTGTATCTCTACTTGTGCCTCTGTTTGTTTGGCTATGTTTGCCTGTGTTTCTTTAAGAATTTTGTCCATTTCCTCTTTCTTTACCTCCAATTGACTGGCCAAATCTTTGATAGATTTGTTCTTTTCCTCTTTAACTGTCTTAATTTGCCTATTGCTCTGAGAGAATTGTTTGTTTCCTCTTTATGAGCCTCAAATAATTGGGTAAGCATAGCTTTAAAATCATTTTCCTGTGCTTCTGATGAATTGGAGTACCAATCAATTTTGGGGGTTGCTGGTGAAGTCATGATGTCCTGATTTATGTTGGATGTGTCCTATCGCCTACCCCTGGCCATTCGCTTGGCTTATCTGAAACCTTCCCTGTTAGTTTTTGGATTCTGCAGTTCCGACTGTTACTGTCTCTCTCTGGCACCTGGAGAGTTCTTCAGGAAGCTGAGAGAGGTCCCGTGGCCTCAGAGTGTTCGTTGGTGGACTAGCTGTACATGTGGGAGGAAAGTACGTGGGTGCAAAAGGGGCAAATGCAGGTGTGTGTGTGTGTGTGTGTGTGTGTGTGTGTGTGTGTGTAAGTTTGTGTGGAAGTGTGTCAGAGTGATAGAGAATGTTGAGCCCTTGAGTGTGTGGGAGGGGCTCTGCACTGTATATGTAACACTAGGTGCTAGTGATGGTCTCAGTGCAATTTCTGGCATTAACTGCCTTATCTTCTCAATTGAACCCACAGAGCAGTGGCTTCAATGTCCCAAGTGACCCTCTGTTTCCCACAGTGGGTATGTGGGTTGGAGGGGTCCAATGCCTGGCTCCTGTTTTAGAAGGACCCAGGATCTGGGGCTATGCAGATACTCAAGGGTGCACTCACTCTCAAGCAGGTCACTTCAGCAGGGATTGGGGTATCCAGGCTCTCTGCTCTCTGGTTTGGCCCTGCTTGTTCTTATGCAGGAGGACTGAGGTGCTCTGCCAGCTCAGTGCTGTTGCCGCCGCCAGGTTACGAAGTCCCGCTGCAGCTGGAGACTCGGATGCCAGTCCAGATGTCTTCTGGGAAGTCCTGGGGGCCCTCCACTGTGCTCTCCAAGCCTGGGAGGCCCAGCACCTCGTATGCTTAGCTTATATGGCGGGTCTGCTTGGCTTTGGTGGGTATATATCATATTTTCTGTCACTGAGGGTTTAGGAGGGCCCTTGCAGTCAGTGGCTGAGAGACCCTGCGGGGCCAGTATGGTGGCTAGCAGACCTGGGATCCTGGGAGGATGGTGCCATGGGTCTGGACCCGCAGTGCAGGGGCCTCAATTTCCCAAGTGACTTTCTGTATCCCATAGTGGATATGTGGGTGGGAGGGGTCCGATGCCTGGCTTCTATTTTAGAAGGAGGCTGGATCTGGGGCTCTGCAGATACTCAAGGGTACACTCACTCTCAAGCAGGTCACCTTGGCAGGGATCAGGGTATCCGGGCTCTCTGCTTTCTGGTTTGGCCCTGGTTGGTCTTATGCTGGAAGACTGATGTGCTCCACCAGCTCAGTGCTGCTGCCTCTGCCAGGTTAGGAAGTCCTGCTGTAGTTCGAGACTGGGTTGCCATTCCAGATGCCTTCTGGGAAGTCCTGGGGGCTCTCCACTGTGCTCTACAAGCCTAGGAGGCCCAGCATCTGGTGTGCCTTGCTTGTATGGTGTTTCTGCCTGACTTTGGTGGGTATAAAGCATATTATCTGTCACTGAGGGATTGGGCAGGCCATACAGTCAGTGGCTGAGTGACCCTGCAGAGCCAGTATGGTGGCTAGCAGACCTGGGACCCTGGGAGGATGGTGCTGTGGGTCTAGGACTCCAAGAATGGTACCTCTGGCAGTTGCCACTAAGGGGCTAGGAGCTCCACCTTAGCCACTGCAGACCCCAGGCAGTTAGGTCTGAGCTGAGAATCTCGGTGAGTAGTCCACTGTGCCAAAGGAGGCAGGAGGTCCGAGTCAGGGGAGTACCAGGAGATCAAAGGATCATTTCTCTCCTTCCCCAAACAAGTCCCCGGTGATCAGAGACCAAGGTTTTCACCTCCTGCGATGTTTCCTGTCATTTCAAAAGCCTCACTGTTGTTTTCCTGGCTTCAGAGGTCCTTCCACTCACCAACTCAAGCGTTCAGCTCTTCCACAGCTCAGAAATTGTGCGTGCTAGTCGTCATCTTGGCTCTGCCCCCTCCCATTTTACTCTTTTTAAAAGTATTTTCATATAGAAACTCTCCTAGTAAGAAGCAATAGGAAGTAATAGATAAAGAGAGTTGCTGTTCAAATAAAGGCACTGCAAGTTTTACTTCAGTTGAAAAAAAAATCTACATCTTCACAAATTAGTCCACACTTGCTAGTGTACAGATAGTGTTATATAAAGGAGCAGAAAATTGATAATAGGAAAAAAAATCTTTACAATGGTTTTAGTGGCTTTTTCATGTTTGTTTTGTCGTTTTTTAATATTTTCAATTTAATACTATAGTAAGTTTAGGTGATGTCCAAAAATATGTATAGTAGGGAAATCTCATCTTATCTTTCAAGCCCATTACTCATCCACTTTAACATTTTCCATAAATGCTAGCATACAAGTTTCTGAAAGCCTAGTTATAATCTGCTATCTTGTTCCACTGTGTGCCTTACAATTGCTGCCATGGTGCTTTGTATAAAGAGAAAAAAAAAGCTACTTTATTGAATGCACAATAGCCACCAAATGTCCATTTATTTTCCCTTTTGGAGTTGTCTGTC
Organism: Rhombomys opimus; assembly: GCA_010120015.1. Classification (NCBI taxonomy): domain Eukaryota; kingdom Metazoa; phylum Chordata; class Mammalia; order Rodentia; family Muridae; genus Rhombomys; species Rhombomys opimus. The sequence continues at coordinate 406,565 of REGO01000597.1, forward strand.
TGATCTTCATCTAGCTGAGATTATAATCTAAAACATACATTAGGTTTTGTAGCTCTGGTAAAAACATGCTCCTCTAGTTTAAATACTTCCAAAAGCAGCAGGAAGAAGTAGAAAGTTTCACACTCTGGTTTAAAAGAATTTAGGTTCTTGCTAATCTCCGTAATCTCATATAGTCTACAAGTCACATCCAACTCTTTGACATTATGACACAATGCTGTTGTCAACAATGTTCAGAGTTGAAACTGCACAATCAAGCTACACAGTCCAAAGTTCAAAAAGTAGTGTATTAAGTACATTTCTATTTTGTGTTTCACTGTGTTCACATCTATTCTCAGCAGCAGGCTGATGGTGAGCTGTTTGGTGAAGTATAGCACCAAAACCAATCCCCATGACATGCCTTGCCTTGGAGATTTTGAAAAAGAGTATTGTGACATCCTTTAGTAACATTTTCACATGGTTTTCCTCATAATCATCATCATTAAATTACCGATTCAGATGGAATGTTCAAGAAAAAGTTTTTCACAAGTTAAAAAATATAATTTATTTTCACATTTGAATAATATTGTTGCTACAAAATAATCTATCAGATAATTTAAAATAAAATAGAAAAGATATGTTTCTTACCCACATTTCAATACAATTATATAAAAAATATGAAAAAGTGAGGGTATATGTGATATACATGAATATATGGTATAATATTAGCAGATAATTTTAATGTATAGGCAAAGTGATTATTTTTTATATGACTCTGAGGTCACCTTATTTACAACTAGGTTGCTTTCAGTCACTTTTTACTGTATATGTAATAATATCTGTGAAACTATAGACATGTTTACATGTTGATATTTTATTTAATCTCTTTCTCTACCATGCAGAGCAAAGATTTTTCACTCATGAAGAAATATTCATATATGCTATTAAAGTTTATTATTTTTTATCCATTCCAAATATAACCCTGATAAAGCTATTAAATTATGTAAACGTATAGGTTTATTTTTTCACTAGAAACATAAATGTAATGAAAGTTAAAATCATTACAAAAAGAAAAAAAATGATAAAACCTTGTTTTTCAGGCAGCACCCTGACTTTTAGAGAAATAACAACATAACAATAGTTTTAGATTTACTTTTCACAAAGGTTTATGCATGTAATGTATAAGGAACTCAACAAAATCAGATCATGTAATTGTCATACTCACTAAGAAGAAAAAATCTTATATTAATTAGTTTATCTTATATTTTCCGCATTCAATATAAAATATATGGAGAACCAATATCAAGAAATAAAATACAAAACTCAGAAACATGTTCATAGTACTTAGAAAAAGAAAACATAAGACAGTAATCTGTGCTGGATCCTCATTAATAACTTCAATGATAGTAGTAAGCAAATTTATTGTTTTTATTATTAACGATTTGCATATATACAATAAGAATAGAAAATACTTTATTTTATTTTATTTTTTTATTGTTTGTTATTATTATTTACATTTTATCAGCTCTGCATCCCAGCTGCATCCCGTTCCCACATTCCCTCCCAATCCCACCCTCCCTCCCTCAGCTTCTCCCTGCCCCTTTCCAAGTCCACTGATTGGGGAGGACCTCCTCCCCTTTCCTGTGGCCATGCTTTATCAGGTATCTTCAGGGCTAGCTGCGAAGTCCTCCTCTGTGGCCTAGCAGAACTGCTCCTCCCTTGGGGGGTGGGGAGTCAAAGAGCCAGCCATTGAGTTCCTGTCAGAGATAGTCCTTGTTTCCCTTACTATGGGAAACCAATTGGTTACTGAGCTAGCACGAGTTTCGTCCGAGCAAAGGTTATAGGTTATATCCATACATGGTCCTTGGTTGGAGAAACAGTTTCAGAAAAAAAACCCTGTGCCCAGATATATTTGGTCCTTGTGGGGCTCCTATCCTTTCCCTGTCATACTAACTCCCCTTCTGCCGAAGGTTTGGTTATGAGTCTTAGTATCTATTTTGAAACGCTGCTTGGTAGGGTCTTTCAGATGCCTTCTGCAGTAGACTCCTGTCATATGTGCACATGCCATTTGTCTTTCTAAGTGAGGATTGATCATCTTACCTCGTGTCTGCTATCTTGTTTATCTCCTTTAGGTGTATAGACTTCATTATGTTTATTATATCTTGTAGGTCTATATAAGCAAGTATATAACATGTTTCTCTTTCTCCTTCTGGAATACTTCACTCCCAGATGTCCATCATGGGAGGAATGGATACAGAAATTGTGGTATTTTTACACAATAGAATACTACTCAGCAATCAAAAATGAGGAAATCATGAAATTTGCGATCTAGAAAAAAATACTTTACTTTCAAAGATGAATTGAATTCAAATATGTCTATGTATATTTCTGAGAAATATTCTAATAACATAATATCAAAGAGGGGGCGGAGCCAAGATGGCGACGAGCACACACCGTTTCTGAGCGGTGGAATACCTGAACTTCTGAGTTGGTGAATGGAAGGACCTCTAACCCAGGAAAACAACGGTGGAGATTTCTAGACCGACAGGGAACATCACAGGAGGTAAAAACTTTGGTCTCGGGTCACCCGGGGACTTGTTTGGGGAAGGAGAGAAACGGCCCTTTGATCTCG
>REGO01000597.1:415727-426314 GCA_010120015.1 Rhombomys opimus
GAAGTAGGAGAAAACAAGTAACAGGACAGGAGCCTACCACAGACGGCCCCTGAGAGACTCTACCTAGCAGTGTATCAAAGCAGATGTTGAGACTCATAACCAAACCTTGGCCAGAGTGCAGGGAATCATATGAAAGAAAAGGGAGTTAGTATGACCTGGAGAGGACAGGAGCTCCACAAGGAACAAATATATCTGAGCACAGGGGTTTTTTCTGAGACTGTTTCTCCAACCAAGGATCATGCATGGATGTAACCTAGAACCCCTGCTCAGATGTAGCCCATGGTAGCTCAGTATCCAAGTGGGTTTTCCTAGTAAGGGGGACAGGGACTCTTTCTGACCTGAACTCAATGGCTGGCTCTTTGATATCCCCCCCTCCTCTGAGGGTAAGAGCAGCCTTGCTAGGCCACAGAGGAGGACATTGCAGCCAGTTCTGAAGAGACCTGATAGGCTAAGGTCAGATGGAAGGGGAGGAGGACCTCCCCTATTAGTGGAGTTGGAAAGGGGCAGGGAGGAGATGAGGAAGGGAGGTGGGATTGGGAGTGAATGAGGGAGGAGGTTATGGCTGGGATGCAAAGTAAATAACCTGTGATTAATATAAAAATATTTAAAGTTTATGTAAAAAATAAAATTAAGTTGTTAAATTTAAAAAAAAATAATAATAATAATATCAAAGAAAAGAGTAAACACAATATTAGTAAAATAAACACATTCTATCAACTCTCAAAAATAAACTTGTTGTAGGAAATCTGAAAATAGTTATGTAAAATATATAAAAATTATATAAGTTATTGAATAATTATCTCCTGTTACTAGAAACAGATTAAATTTCATTAAGAAAATGAGGAATATTAAAGGCTCCAGAGGACTGTTGACTGTTTTTATTTTTACTGTGTCTTATAGAAAATATCATAAATATGTAATTATACAGCAATCAAAGTTTATATTTCTAGTCCATTCATTAAATCATAATTAAATGAAACCAAATGAATGTCTTTGAAAATGGAGATTAATTTCTCCCACTATGGAGTCTGAGAAGTCTGAGCTTTATGTAGCTGATGATACAGGTCTTTAGAAAAAACATTTAATTGAAAATTATTATTATTTATAAAGTGTATTTTCTTTCCCCACTTCCTCACTGTTCCTCCCACCTCCACAACCACCCAAATCCAAATCTTTTCTAACCAACTTTCATTAACAAGCTATCATACAAATAATAAAAATAATATAAGATGAAATAAAAACATAAAGACATAAATTATAACAAACAAATAGAAAAACAAACAGAGCCAAATAGAACAAGAAACACTTACAGACTCAATGACACTTACTTTGGCACAAAGAAATTATCTTCTAAAAATAAGAATTGAAATCCCCAATATATAAGGAAAAGACCTGAAGGGTAAGAAAAAGAAGGGGAGGAGAGTATCAAGACAAAGAATTATGAGACAAAACATCAAAAATTAACATTGAGTATGTTTTGTCTGGGTTATCTCCTCCTGGGCATAGAGCCTGTCTTTACATTGGTTTAGAAACCTATTGAAATCCCGAATATACATTTTTAATGAATCTGAGATGTGCTGTCTTGCAACTGTGTTGTCACATTTTTTTATCTTCTTTCATTATACAAAGATATTCTTTCAGGTCTATTTTACAATGAGGGTAATCCCAGTCATAGTGTTCTACAACCGTATAAACCATATATTAATATTGAAAAAGTTCAAACTCCCAGTAATGTCAGTATTATAGCTTCAACATGCATAGGAAATTGGAGTTCAAACTATCAGTCCATAAAAAAATATGAGCCTCGAGGGCCCTGAAGAGAATGATACCCGAATCAAGGGCAATACATGGAGAGGACCTAAAACCCCTAGCTCAGATGTAGCTCATAGCCTTAGTCTCCAAGTGGGGTCCCTAGTAAGGGGAACAGGAACTTTCTCTGTCATGAACTCAGTGGCTGGCTTTCTGATCACCTCTACGTGGGGGGTGCAGCCTTACTAGTCTACAGTGGAAGACAATGCAGCCTGTCCTGATGAGACCTGATAGATTAGGTCAAATAGAAGGGGGGTGGGCGGTGAGGACCTCCTTTATCAGTGGACTAGGGGAGGGGCATATGGAGAGAAGAGGGAGGGAAGGTAGGACTGGGAGTAGAAAAGGGAGGATGCCAAAGCCAGGATACAAATTGAATAAGTTGTAATAAGTGATAATAATAATAATAGAATGGAAAAATAGCTAAAATGTCATCCTTTTTCATTATCCCACCCCCCCACAGACACAAACACACATGAATATACACAATTCAATAAAAATGATAAAAAGTTGATATCTATGTGTACCTATATATCTATACTGATTGTTAAATAGATAGTTTAGGATCATTCAAAAATGCAATTACTAATGAAAATGCCCTAATGGCTTGTGTACAACCCAATCTCTTGGAGGCATTTTCTTTTTTCTTTTTTTTTTTTTAATTTTTTAAAGTTTATTTCTTTACTCACTTTACATCCCTAGTGTAGCTGTCCTCTCTCCAAGTCCAACCTTCTCCCCTCTTTCCCTTTCTCCCTGTCTTCTCAGAAAAGGAAAGCCCCAATATCAACAACAACCCACCCTGGCACAGGACTAAACACATCCTCTTTCCCTGAGGCCCACAAGGCAGTCCAGCTGGGGGAAAGAGATCCAAAAGCAGGCAACGGAGTCTCATACGCAGATCATTAGATCATTTATTTCAACGCATACGTGTGTGTTTATGTATAAATTGTGAATGTAGTTATAAGCTATAAAACTACAAAGACCAGGAGAGGGTGAAAGGTGTTCAGGAAGAGAAAAACAAGAACACACATGTGAGGGACGGAGGAGGGCCATTCTTGAGAGAGTGGTCCTGGGTTCTATAAGAAAGCAGTCTGGTCAAGCCATGAGAAGCAAGCCAGTAAGCAACGCTCCTCCATGGCCTCTGCATCAGCTCTGCCTCCGGGTTTCTGCCCTCACTGCTTTTATTTTATTTTATTTTTTATTATTTATTTATTTTTTTATTTTATTTTATTTTATTTTATTATTTTTTTTATCAGTTACATTTTATTAATTCTGTATCCCAGCCGTGCCCCGAACCCTTGTTCCCTCCCAGTCCCTCCCTCCCTCATCACTACTGTGCTGCTTTCCAAGTCCACTGATAGGGGGGGACCTCCCCCCATTCATCTGATCCTGTTTTATCAGGTATCTTCATTGAGTTCCTGTTAGAAATAGTCCTTGTTCCCCTCACTTTGGGAAAACAATTGGTTACTGAGCTACCACAGGCTACATCTGAGCGGAGGTTCTAGGTTATATCCATACATGGTCCTTGGTTGAATGTCAGTTTCAGAAAAGACTCTGTGCCCGGATATATTTGGTCTCTGTGGAGCTCCTATCCTTTCCCCATCAGACTAACTCCCCTTCTTTCTTATGATTCCCTGTACTCTGCCAAAGGTTTGGTCATGAGTCTTTGCTTTGAAAACACTGCTAGTTAGAGGCTTTCAGATGCTCTCACTGCTTTTAATAAGGAACGAAGAGTGGAAAAAAACACTCCCCCAACCCCCCAAAAGTCAATCTGCTAAGATGCTGTTTTCTATTTTCAAGTAACTTTATCTATGAAATAATTTCCAGTGAAGTAGATTATTGCCTATGATCTATATTGTGTTGAAATGTCACAACCTGTCCTCAAGTGAAACAATTTCAAAATAACACTTATATAGGAATTTAGTTTAAAAATCCATCCTAATAATATTCTGGAAAAAAAATCATAGATCACTGTTTTGCTCACCCATCATCAGAGAACTTTTCCCCTAAAGCAGATGAGAGCAAATGTACTGACCTCCAGTAGCCAGATATTATTTGAAAAGTAAGAAACTTTAGAACATTCAGACCCTCATTGGGTGTCTCCCACAAATTCCTTTCCTTGGATCTTAGGAAACCTCAAGGTAGAAGAGTTAGAAGAGATGTATGAGCCAGAGTGGATGAAAGACACTAAGAAAACAGGGCCTCTAAATTAATATGAGCAAACCTTGTATAAATTCAGAGACTGAAGCAGTATGCACAGGATCTGCTTAAGTCTACACTAGGTCCTCTGTATATATATTATGACCCCCAGTTCAGTGTTTTTATGGTATTCCTGAGTACAGAAATTGAGAGGTTCTCTGATTTTAGTGATTTCCCTTAGGATTTTTTTTAAAACTATTGGTGTGTCCTGTCCAATTTATCTCATTATATTTTTACTTTGGTATAGTTTGAATGAATGAATGAATGAATGAATGAATGAATGAATGAATGAAATCCTAGACATTAGAGTAAATGTTCATCCTGCTGGGAGAGTAGACATCCTTTTCTTCAATTGAGTTACACTTGTTCTGTCAACTATTTCTGTACAGGATTCATGTTCAGAATCAATAAGACAACATATAATAGACTCTACAGATTTTGGGGAGTTTGTATGTTTGTTTGATTGTGTGTGTGTGTGTGTGTGTGTGAGCATTTATTTTGCTTACAATTGTAGGTCTTTTTTTCTTGTTTATTTATGTTAGTGTTTTATTTGGTTTTCTTGGTTTTAGGAGATTTTTGTTGTATTGGGTTTTTGTTTATTTTTAATAAGAACTAAATTAAGCTTAGTTTTTTGTTTTGTTTTGTTTTGTTTTTAATATATACGTAAACATCTAATTGAGTCATCTCTAGGTTTGAGCTTTCCAACCATCAACACCAGGATGACAATTGTGTTAACGTGTTTTATTGATAATACACAAATGAAGTTGTAAAATAGCATATAGTGACTATTATGTAAAACATATTTCCATACTTGATATTCAGCCCATAGAAAATTATTATTATCTCAGTAGATGCTGAACTCTCTCAATTAGGTTATTAGAGTTTTCTGTCCTATGCATGAAACCAGCAAATATTCATGGATAGGAAAATATATTAAAGGCTGAAATGTAGGATATTTAAGAAAAAAAATAACTGAGGGAACATTGCAAAAGTTCTCACAGATTTCATTCTGTTTTACATAGACAAGCTAAGCTATATTCCTTAGTAGAAAATCAAGATATTAGCAACATCTTTTGGTATGAGTATACGTGCATGTTCTCTGTGTTGAAGTTGTTTCTGTATGGAGAAATTTGGAGGGGGTGTAGGCACGTGAATGCCTGTTCCTATGCTTGTTCCTTTCTGTGTATTAATGCAATTAGAGGGCAGAGAAAGGCATGGCTATCTTTCTCTATCTATCAACATTTATTGCCTAGCGTCCCTAGAGACAAAGTCTCACTGAACTGAAAACTCATTTCTGATCAATTTTCTGGCAAAAAAAAACAAAAAAAAAAAACAAAAAAAAAAAAACAAAAAAAAAACGAAACAAAAAAAACCCAAAAAACAAACAACCTTCCAAGATTCACTTTTATTCTTCCTTAATGCTGAAGTTACAGGTTAGTCAGCTATGCCAGTTTATTTATATGACTGCTGAGGACTTAGACCAAGTTCTCTTGCCAATGGAACTCTTTCCCCAGTCCCTAATAATCTGAATCTATTAAATATCATTAAGCTGCCCACCCGGTGCCACATGTCCTCTGTGGCCAGAACACAACCAAGAAGACTCCCAGGCCATTGGCGTGCAGCCCAGGCAGGGAGAGCACCCCTGCAATCACCCGTGGTGCCTAGGCTGGTAGAACATGCCCAAGATAAGACCTGCTCAGAAACATACTGCAGTGGAAGGGAACAGTACTCCAAAGAAGATTCCAGAAAGCTAGGCTCCCAGGCTAATAAAATGAACAAGTTAGGCTGTGGAGAGATGCAAGATAAAGAGAAGCAGAAGGATGTGTGCCAAGAAAAATGAGGTGAAACTGAAAACTTGAGGGTAGTGATGTGAGTAGCTGTTGATGCCACCGAAGGCCATGGTGAAGTCCTGGCCTGTGCTGCCAGCAAAGGTCATGTCTGAGTTCACTACCCTGCATCAGCATGTGGTCTGTTGCCATCAAAGGCTAACTGGACATCTCAGGTCTCAGCTGTTACCTGGGGACATGTTGATGTCTGATGACTCTGCAAAGCTTGTCCCACCAATTCTTTGGGCATCTTGGGAGAGGTGGCCCCAGAAGTACAAAGGCGTGGGAGCAGGAGAGCTGGTTCCACATTCTACCAGCTGCATAACTTGGGAAAGTGGGTCCAGAACCCTGCACAGGAAACACAGTAGAGGTGGCCCTGGTTAGGGGGTGCAGGTGAGCTGTCCTGAGAGTGTAATTGCAAGAGAACTCTCCCTACCACTATTCTACGTTGCAATGGCAAAGGCATGGGAAAGATGCCCCATCTTCTGCCTTCTTGCCATCTACTGCATGCAGGAGAGCTGACCCAGAGGTCATGAGAGTGGGAGTGCTGGCCCTAAATCTCACCTAGGCAGCACAGTAGAGATGAACCTGGTGAGCTGTCTCAAAGGTTTGAGCTTTTTTTTTTCCCTTACCCCTTTTGGGGTGACATGGTGACATGGGTGAGTGGGATATGCCATTCCCTGCCTTTTCCCCTAGCTACTTACAGCCAATGGAAGAGCTGGCCCCAAGGTCATGAAGCAGGAGAGCTGTTACTGCTTTTCATCAGCTGCAGCACTTAGGAGGGCAGCCCCTTGCTGGCCGCAGCATTGGATGAGCTATCTAGGAAAATGCTGGAGAACTGCCCTGTGGGTGTTGGCTGGGAGCACTGGCAGGGAGACCAGCTCATCTACCACCCCATGTGTAAACTGCTAGAGATTGTGAATGGGCTAGTCCTAAAGATGCAAAGCTGCAGGATCTCCATGATTCAGTATAACAGCAAGATATCTGAGAGGAGTCCCAGTGGGGATCCAGGATTGATAGTGTAGCAGAACTCAGAGGCCTTGAAGTAAAACAATGATTCATTGTAATGAACATTGGCAAGTAAGGTTAGATCTAGTCTGGCCAACTCCATGACACTGATAAACTAACGGAGCACTAACTGCTTATTTTTCAGTCACAAGCTCAAGATTTTAGATTCACTTTGGTTGTCTTCTGAATATAGACATAAAATGCTTCTCATCATGCTTAAAACAATCTGTACATCTATCCCTATAGACTGAGCAAATTATGGTTATGTTTTTTTTTTAACCCAAAGCTAGAGATTTCACTAGGTCTCAACATCATGATTCTACTCCTGCTGTCTTAAAGCCACCTGTTAATTGTTTTTTTCTAAACTATGGATCTCAATACAATGGTAATACTCATATACTTCCTTTTGCAAACTAAAATTCATATGAGCTTCCAAAAGTCAAAAAGTCATAAGACCTGGATCAGCCTGCCACAGCTCAAATGGATCCCGGATGAATAGATCTGAAAATGGGAATTTTTCCCATGCTCACGTGATTCCTCACTTTCCCCAATTACTAGACAAATTTTAACTTCTGTCTCTAGCCTATATTTGTCTAAGTAGATTTTATCTGGCTGACAGGCTCCATTCAGGGATCACCTGTGGATTGTGAGCTGCTGAAATCTGGACTTGCTGAAAGCTGATGTAAACCAGTCAAGCCAATGTGATTGTTCCCTGTTTCTTCAACTGGGTCACTATGATAACATCATCCTAATGCCAGCTAGAATAAGTTACAGAAGAGAATACACTTTCCCACCTAACAGGCTCAAGTGCTAAATCAAAAGGAACTCTGTGGTAAAGGAGAAATGACTACCTATTGGAAAAGCAGGTAACAGTCCTTTAGTTCTGTTTCTCATGGTCATATTTTGTGCCCCTTGCATGATTATGCCTAGCATTAGAAAAATTATTTTAAAGATCAGGTCTCCACCGTATGACTCATGGTATTAAAGTCTCAATACAAGCCTTTGGACCCACCTCAAGGATATAAGATGCAATCCTATTCCAAGGAGGAGTGAGAGAGCCTGGCTAAATAAGCCTGATCAACTCCATGGTAGGATTCATTTTCTTGCTAGGCAAAATAGGCGTAAGGGACACAGACAAATAAAAATAAAAAAATACAGAAAAAGGGCCACCAATCAGAAAAAGCCAAGACATCTGTGGAAGATTAGCTACAGGTTTGAAGGTTAGAAAAGCACCTAATTCCTGACCAGAGTCACGTAGCCTACACAGGCAAAGGCCAATCCTAATCAGAATCACATAGCCTACTTGGGCACCAGCCAATCCCAATTGAGGTCTTGTAGCCACAGTAGGAATTTCCCTTTCTGGATATAAAAAAAGGGTCTTCAAGTTACCTTTTGGGTCACTGCCATTTTGAAGGTGGTGGTCCCAACATTCTGGAATTTGTTGCAGAACAAAAGCTCTCTGTTTTTATGTGCTACTTGAGTCTGTGTCTTTCCTTCAGTTAATTCCGAATGCTAACACAGTATATATGCACAAAGTTATACTGTGAGACAAACTACAGCTTCCACATGAGATTTCTTTTCTTTTTTTTCTTTTCTTTTCTTTTTTTTTTTCCTTTGTGTGTGGTAGGTTGCAGGGATGAAGGGTTGGTACTAAAAGATGGGAGATAAGTGGGATTGGAGTGCAGTGACCTGATTTTTACAAAGAATCAATAAAAAGTTTAAAAAATAAATCATTCAACTATAGTGCCAGAAGAAAGCAACATAGTAACATAAGAAATTTCACTGTCTAAGAAACATTTATATTCTCTTTCAGACAGACATTTTTATTACACTGTTTCCTAGGCATACGCAAAAATTATTTACACATGTGCAATTAAACTATTGTGTGACTGAGTAATCAAACCTCATAGATCTTATCTAGGATACTTAGCTATTCTCTAAGTTTAAAATTTAAAATTTAAGATATTAAATAAGTGATACAAGAATAATGTACCCATAAGTCTATATTGTGCACATTGTCACATAATTCCAGGGAGAATTTTCCCTGTATTCTGGAGCTAAATAAGAGCCTTTATAAAAGACAAAATAATAAATAAAAAAAAATCTAACTTTAAGTGAAAGTGAAGATTGTTCTCTTGACAACATAACCATCCAATTCAGTGACATTGTTGAAAACAAGAAAAAAAAATGAGGCAAAATTACACTTAAGGTGTTTTGAAATTTCCTTTCCAATAATCAGTTGTATTTTGCACAATATCTATATCCATCAAAAATTTACAAATCATTTGGGAATTCCATTACTTTGCTTCTTTGTGAAAAACTACTACAGTATACTTCACATTATATTTTATTTTTCTTTGTGAAATAGAATGCTAATAACTCCAGTCTTTATTCATATTGCTCACAGTGACTAATATTTTAAATTTTATTATGCTTTCTAAAAAAGTTATTGTACTAATTGAAAGTTTGGCGTGTTTTCTTCTAAAAATCAGTAGCACATTTTGTTTGGTTTTTGGTTGGTTTGTTTTGTTGATTTTTAATATATTTAAATTATTTTTCTCTCTTTACTTTTCAGGAACTGGATTTGCAGGCTGCTGTGAGTTGCCTGAACTTAAACATTCTCAACATTTGAACCATTTCTCCGGCCTCTTTTGCTCACATCTTTACTGTTTTGGCCAGGTTGTTATGCATTTTGTTGTTCATATTTTAATTAATATTTTTTATTTTATGTGTAAGACTATTTTTGCCTACATGTATAGAGGTACACCTGTTACATGGAGGCTTCTAAGGGAGGTCAGCAGAGTGAGTCAAATCCTTTGGAGCTGGAGATACAGTAGGCAAAGTGTTTTCACTGGAGTTCTAGATACCGAATAGAGGCTTTTTCATTATACAGTACCTTTAATTGTGGAACAATCTCTCTAGTGCTTGCCTTTCCTTTTTGATGTTGTTTGTCAATATTTTTTTTATCATTTATGAATATCAAATCCCCAAACAAAATGATGCCCATTATTTTTTTAAATACTTCTACAGTTTATGTCACATATTGACATAACACACACCAATAATAGGAGACTTCAGTACCCCACTATCACAAATGGACAGCTCATCTAGCCAAAAAATTAAACTGAAAAATTCTGGAGCAAGTTGAATTTGTAAACTAAGTAAATCTAACAGATATTTACAGAACATTCCACTCAAATACTAATAACATACTTTTTTCTCAGTACCTCATTTTACTTTCTCTAAAATTGCCCTCTTACTTGGACACAAACCAGGTCTCAACTGATGAAAGAAAAGTAAAAAATAAATAAATAAATAAATAAATAAATAAATCCATGTGTCCTATCAGACCACCATGGATTAATCTGGATATGAACAACAACAAAAATGAAAGAAAGTTAAAACTGATGTTTAGGGCGGAGCCAAGATGGCGACGAGCACACACCGTTTCTGAGCGGTGGAATACCGGAACTTCTGAGTTGGTGAATGGAAGGACCTCTAACCTAGGAAAACAACGGTGGAGATTTCTAGACTGAAAGGGAACATCACAGGAGGTGAAAACTTTGGTCTCGGGTCACCCGGGGACTTGTTTGGGGAAGGAGAGAAACGGCCCTTTGATCTCGCGGCACTCCCCTCCCCCAGACCTCCCTCTACCTCGGCACAGCAGCACAGCTGCCTGGTCTTTCTCAGAGCAGACCTAACTGCCTGAGGTATACAGCCGCTGGGGCAGAGCTCCAAGCCCTTTAGC
>REGO01000597.1:432640-448642 GCA_010120015.1 Rhombomys opimus
GGATGGGATAAAGAATTAATAAAATGTAACTGATAAAAATAAAAATAAAAAAAAATAAAAAAAACTGATGTTTACTGAACCACTTTCTACTGAATAAAAAAAAAAATGGATCAAGGTAGGAAAAAAAAAAAAAGAAATTAAATGCTTCCTAGAATTCAATAGCAGTGAATATACAACATTCCCAAACTTATGTTACACAATGAAAATGGTGCTACAAAGTTCATAGCCTTAAGCACCACTTGGCCCAGTTGGGCAGAGCAAGTCTGAGAGAAGGCCTGCCTGGTGCAATATGGTGCATGCAGATCATAGCACTCCTGAGACAACCCGGGCACTTGGAGGGGAAGAAATGGAAGATACAAAGAAGCAGAATGATGTGGGCACAATGAAGAGAGGCAGAACTTGAGACTCCATGGTAGTAAGGAACAATCTGATGTGAGTAGCCTGAAATGCCACCTGAGCCCATTGTAAGGTTTTGACCTATGCTTCCACCAAAGGCCCTGTCTGCGTCTGTAGTTCTGCCACTGTGGTGGTCTGTTTCACCTAAGCCCATGCAGGTATCCTTGATTTGGGATGACAAGTCGGCCATATTGATGACTGAGGGCTCTGCAGAGCAGGCGCTACTCCTATGCTGGGCACTGGGGGAAAACTGGCCTTGAGGTCATGAGAGCAGCAGTGCTGGCTATGACCTTGTCTGCTGTGGCATGGTGTGAGCTAGTCAGGACAGTACTGGAGAGCTTGCTCTGGTGGTATGGGTGCAGGAGAGCTGATGGGCTGACTATCCCAGCTATAACCCAGGCACAGATGCAGGACGTTAAGTTGGCCCACCCAAAATCTACCCCAGCAATGGACTGGTGATGCTCATAAAGGGGCCAGTCCTTCAGATCCAAACATGCAGGATCTCCATGATACAGAGCAACACTGTGATATCCAAGGGAAATCCCACTGAGATTCAATTACTGAAAATGTGGATGAGACCAGAGGCCTTAAATCAGACCAATGACTCATTGCAATAAACATTTACAGATAAAGATGTGTAGACAAAAGGGTGTACTATGGGACACACTGTAACACACTACAGCTTCCCAATGAAATGTTTCTTTACTGTTGTTTTTAATTTTTAATATTTTCTATTTATTTAATTTTTAATATTTTTAATGCTTTCTATTTTTATTTTGTGCAGGGAGGTTGCAAGGACAGAGGATGAAAGATGAATGACATTGGGGTGCATAATGTGAGATTCAAAAAATGTTAAAAAAAATAGAAATGGAGGAAAACCAGAAAATAACGGCACAGTTTAAAAACCTGTTTTTCTCTATTGATACCAAAATAAAATAAATGATCATATAAACAACTTCAATAGACCTATAATGTCTAAGGAAATAGGAACAGTCATTAACAGTCTCTCACATCCCCCCAAAAAAGCCCAAGGGCAGATAGTTTTACCTAAGATTTCTATCAGACTTTCAAAGCAGAGTTAATATCAATACTCTTCACAGTATTCTACAAGAAAGAAACAGAAACAAACATGGTTGAGCAAATGTCTTTCTTGTGTACTTGAGCCCTTTTTGGATATATGCTTAGGAGTGGTATGGCTGGGTCTTGAGGAAGCACTATTCCTAGTTGTCTGAGAAAGCGCCAGATTGATTTCCAGAGTGGTTGTACGAGTTTATATTCCCACTATGTTTGTAGCAGCTTTATTTGTAATAGCCAGAAGTTGGAAACAGCCCAGATGCCCCTCAACTGAAGAGTGGATGCAGAAATTGTGGTACATCTACACAATGGAGTATTACTCTGCAATGAAAAATAGGGGAATCATGAAATTTGCAGGTAAATGGTGGGACTTGGAAAGGATCATCCTGAGTGAGCTGTCCCAGAAGCAGAAAGACACACACAGTATATACTCACTCATATAGACATATAACATAGGATAAACCTACTAAAATTCTGAACATCTAAAGAAACTAATCAGGAGAGTGGGTGCTGAATAAAACACTCAATCCCCTTCCCGAAAGGCAAAGAGGATAGAAATCAGAAGAAGAAGAAAACAGGAAACAACCTAGGAACCTGCCACAGAAGGCCTCTGAAAGGCTCTGCCCTACAGACTATAAAAGCAAACACTGAGACTTAAGGCCAACTGATGGGCAAAGTTCATGGAATCTTAAGTAAGAAGTGGGAAATAGTAAGATCTGGAGAGGACAGGAACACCACAAGGAGAGCAACAGAACCAGAAAATTTGAACACAGAGGTCTCTCTCCCCAGGGACTCATATTCCAACCAAGGAACATGCATGGAGATAACCTAGAACCCCTGCACAGATGTAGTCCATGACAGCGTAGTATCCAAGTGGTTTCCATAGTAATGGGAAGAGGGACTGCCTCTGACATAATCTGATAGGCCTGTTCTTTGATCACCTCCCCCTGAGGGGAGAGCAGCCCTACTAGGCCACAGAAGATGACAATGCAGCCATTCCTAATGGGATCTGATAGACTAAGATCAGAAGGAAGGAGAGGAGGACCTCCCCTATCAGTGGACTTGGGAGGGGCAAGTGAGAAGGGGGAGAGAGGGTGGGGCTGGGAGGGGAGGAGGGAGGGGCTTATGAGGGGATACAAAGTGAATAAACTGTAATTAATAAAAATAAAAAATAAAAAAGATTAAAAAAATAAACAGAAAGAATATTTCCAAATGTTAAAAATGTATTTTATGGAGTAACAGTTACCCTGATATCAAAACAACGTAAAGACTCAACAAAGAAAAAGAATTAAGAGGCAATTTTTCTTACGTAGATGAAAATATAACCAGTACAATACTTGCAAACTGAATTCAAGAACACATCACAAAACCCATTCACCATGATCAAAAGGCTTCATCTGAGAGATACAGGAAGGGTTCAAAACACACACACACACACACACACACACACACACACACACAAATCATAATTTTAATCTAACATACTGAAGAAATACAAAACCAAAACCCCAAAATACTAACAAAAATCACATAAAAACAAACAAAACAAACAAATAACCAAACAGAAAACCATCATGATCATCTCATTAGATGCCAAAAGTAAAAGGCTTTGACCAAATTTAACAACCATTCATGATAAAATTCCTGGAGAGATTATGTCAGAAGGGACATACCTAAGCATCCTGAAGATAATTTATAGCAAGCATCAATTTACAGCCATAACCAAATGTAATGGAAAAAAAAAAAAACTAAAAGCAACTCCACTAAAATCAGGAAAAATAAAAGGTTATCTACTCTCTCCATACCTTCTTAATATAGTACTTGAAGTTTTAGCTAGGCCAATAATAAAACTGAAGAAAATCAAGGGGATAAAAATTGGAAAGGAAGAGGTCAAAATATTTTTATTTGGAGATTATATGATAATATACATAAGTGACCCTAAAAATTTTCTTAGGAAATTATTCGAGCTGATAAATGCTTTCAGCAAAGTAGCTGGATACACACTTAACTCAAAAAATAAAAATAAAATCAGTAGCACATATGAATGACAAATGGACAGAGAAGAGAATCAGGAAAATAATATCCTTCTTAATAGCCTCAAATAATATAAAATATCTTGGGATAATTCTAGCCAAGCAGGTTAAAGTCTGGTCTGATAAAGAAGGTAAAGTTTTTGGAGAAAGAAATTGAAGATGTCAAAAGATAAAAACATCTTCCATAATCATATAACAGTAAAAAAGTCAAATGCAAGAGATTCAAAGACCTTGACATAAAACACACTGAACGTGGCAGAAGAGAAAGTGGGAATAGCCTTGATTTAATTAGTATAGGGGAGGACTTTTTGAACATAACACCAAGGAACAGCACAGGTACTAGGATCAACAATTAATAAATGGGAGCTCATGAAACTACAACTTTTCTGTGTGGTACAGGACAGCATCAGATGGAAATAGATGCAAACTACAGAATGGGAAAATATTTTCACCTACTCCACATCTGATAATGGTGTAATATATCAAGATATATCAAGAAATTAGATAACAAAATATATCAAGAAATTAGATATCAAAAACAACAAATAAACCAAGTAAAACTGGTGTACAGATCTAAATAAAAAATTCTCAATAGAGGAACCTCAAACGTCTGAGAAATACAAAATGTTCTACCCATCATGGAAATGCAAATCAAAATGAATTTGAGATTCAGTCTTACACTTGTCCAGCTGAGATCAATAGTATAACTGACACCTCATGCTATTAGTATGTGGAGAAAGGGGGCCACTCCTTCATTGTTGGTGGAATTCCAAACTGCTATTCCTCAGAAAACTGGGGACTGATCTTACATAAGACTCACATATACAACTCTTGGGCATATACCCAACATATATCTTACCAAAGGGACACTTGCTCAACTATATTCATCATAGCTTCATTCATAATAACTAGAAAATGGAATCTATGTAGATGTTCCTCAACTGAAAAACAGATAAAGAAAAAATGTGGTACATTTATATAATTGCAGTTTGTAGACCTAGAAATATTAGGTATTGAAAACTACAGGGGCATTCATTTAACTTCCTGGAATGGAAGTAAATAAATTGGTTGGGTGTTCTTGTGGTCAGGTTGGGACAGAGTGGTAATGAACATGCTGCAGATATGGTTGATGGAAAGAGTGCAAGAGATAGATGGTTTAGAGAGGTTTGTGAGAGTGGTTAAGGCAGTGGAAACTTCCTGGGATCCATGAGGATGACCTTATTGGGGACTCCCAGTAATGGAGTGTTGAAGGATATTTTATTCCTTTGTGAATCCCACAGTTGGGAACTGTGAAACCCCATTTTGGTTTTGTGTCATTGAGTCCTATCACACACCTATAATCCAAGTACTTTCTGTTTATTGTAAACAGGGTGATAATGATGTGGTTCAGTCATCGCTAGCACACACCTTTAATCCAAGAATTTACTGTACACAAGGTTTAATAAAGTTAACCCTTGGTCAAGAGGCAGAACAAGAAACTAGCTGCCTGGGATTAAAGAGTAGGAGGGACTTTGAGTTGAGGAGTATTTAAAGCAGAGTGTAGATTTAGAAGGAGCTTTAGATTACTAGTACTTGAGCTTTAGCTCTTTGCTTTGGGGGGCTTTTTGAGCTTTGGGCTACCAAGCCTTTGGATTTTGGCTGAGCCTTTTCTTCCTGTGTTGTCAGTTGAGCTAGTGAGCCTTTTGGGCTTTTTCCATTTGGATGTGATCTGATAAGGCAGGTCAGCTGAGTGCTTTTTCTGCCTTTCTGAGCTAGCAGGTTTTCACCTGAGCATTTGGCTCCTGAGTCTTTATTGATAAAACAGAACAGTTGGGATTTTCATTCTTTTATAACAACAACTTAGTCTAAAATGTGCATATTTTCTAGGGAGGCAAGACTTCCAGTGTTGGGACTGGTTTGCAATACACTGAACTGATTTCCCAGATGTTTCATGGAGATCTCTAAAGAACTCAGGCTAATGCTAGGAGAGAAGGTTGTTTATATGTACATGTTTTTAGGGCTGACCTTTTAGTGTTGAACAAGCATTTATTGTGTGTGTGTGTGTGTGTGTGTCTGTATGTGTGTGTGTGTAGGGTGGAGGCCTCTTTTTTTCCAACCCCCACTTTTAGCATGTCTGTTGATTTTATCCAGTTTCAGGTATGTTTAGGTTTTCATGTTGATGAGAGTTGTGGGTGTAGCTTCTGAAATTTCTAGGAGAAAATCGAAAAAAATAAACACCCTCTTCCTCTAGTTCGTAAAATGTTTCCTCTATCTCTTTCTCAATGTTCTCTCAGCCCCAGATGCTGAAGTTTCTTTGTACATGCTTCCATTGGGAATGGGCTCCACAACTCAATATTTTGTTTGTTTCTGGTTTTCTGTAAAGGTCTCAATTTGTTCCAAACTTTTCTTGATGAGAGGTGAGAACTACATTTATTTTTTTGGAATAAGGATCAAAATTCAGAATGTTGTTAAGTATTATGCTCTTTTATTAAAGCAGGAGCTTTAAGTTTTCTCCAAGACCTATGGCTTCACTATCCCTTTGTAGTTTAGGTTTCCCATACTAGACATTATTTCCTTTTTGTATATCATGTCATAATCCTGTTTCAGTACTTGATGTTTGCTCTCAAGGTCTCTTTGCTCACACTGTATCCTTAAGATTATTAGGCTTTACTGGTCACTGTTGTGGTTCCTATGCATCATAACTAGGTAGGATTGTTAGTTGCTTCTCTCCTTTAGAAGGTTGCATGCTACCTTCTGATACCATGAAAGCAATTCCTCATGGATGAGGCTTTTCGTCCATTCCAGCTCACAGACCTCTGGGAACCTGTGCTCACATGGTTTCTTTTTTTTTTTTGTATTTTATTTTTTTAATTAATTACAGTTTATTCACTTTGTATCCCCCCTGTACGTCCCTTCCTCCTCCCCTCCCAATCTCATAGGCCCTTTTCCCCACCCCTGTTCCTCTCCCAGTCCACTGAAAAGGGAGATCCTCCTCCCCTTCCCTATGATCCTAGTCTATCAGGTCTCATCAGGAATGGCTACATTGTCTTCTTCTGTGGCCTGGTAAGGCTGCTCCCCCTCAGGGGAAGGTGATCAAAGAGCAGGCCAATCAGTTCATGTCAGAGAGAGTCCCTTCCCCATTCGGAGGACACTTAGATACTGAACTGCCATAGGCTACCTCTGTGCAGGGGTTCCAGGCCATCTCCATGAGTGGTCCTTGGCTGGAGTATCAGATTTAGAAAAGACCCCTGTGCCCAGACTTTTAAGACCTGTCACTGTCCTTGTGGAGCTCCTGTCCTCTCAAGGTCTTATTATCTCCCACTTCTTTCATAAGATTCCCTGTACTCTGCCCAAAGTTTGTTTATGAGTCTCAACATCTGCTTCCATAACTTGTAGGGTAGAGCCTTTTAGAGGCCCTCTGTGGTAGGCTCCTATCCTGTTCAATGTTTTCTCCCTCTTCCGATTTCCATCCTGTTTGCCTTTCTGAACGGGGATTGAGGGTCTTAGCCAGAGTCCTCCTTCCTGATTAGCTTCCTTAGCTAAAGAACATATTTTAGTAGGTTTATCCTATATTATGTGTCTAGTATGCACTTATAAGAAACACTTAAAGAAATGTTCCACGTCCTTAGTCATTAGGGAAATGGAAATCAAAACAACCCTGAGATTTCACATTACACCCATCAGAACGGCTAAGATGAATAACTCAAGTGACAACACATACTAGAGAGGTTGTGGAGAAAGGGGAACCCTCCACCACTGCTGGTGGGAATGTAAACTTGTACAACCACTCTGGAAATCAATCTTGTGCTTTCTCAGACAGGAATAGCGCTTCCTCAAATCCAGCTATACCACTGCTAGGCATATATTCAAAAGACGCTCTAGTAAACAAGGACATCTGCTCAACCATGTTTGTGGCAGATTTATTTGTAATAGCCAGAAGGTGGAAACAGCCCAGATGCCCCTCAGTTGAGGAATGGATACAGAAATTGTGGTACATCTATACAATGGAATATTACTCAGCAATAAAAAAACAGGGAAATCATGAAATTTGCAGCTAAATTGTTCGAACTGGAAAAGATCATCCTGAGTGAGGTATCTCAGAAGCAGAGAGACACACAGGGTATATACTCACACATGGTTTCTTAAGCTATAGGGAATTACTTTAAAACCTCTGGGCAGTGGAGGGAAATGGCAATAACCAATAAAGTTTAGGGAGTCTCTTGGACAAGCATGGGCAGCTCAAATGTGAACTACTCTATCCTGATAGGGTTTCTTGTCAGATGGTCTCTGGCACTTAGAGAATGTATTCTTAGCCCAATCAGGAAATTTCATTTTATATACATATATCTTGAATATATTCATTCCTATAATACAGATAAGTTGGAGTACACACACACAAATGCATATATATCAACTTCTGTATATATATATAGAAATTGTAAAGTAGAGTTAATAGTATAATTCTTCATGCTTTTTTGAGATTATTTCATCTTCCTTCCATTTCTTCTGTATGTATCTTCTTTTTCTCCCCTTTTCCCCACTTTCTCTCTGACGTTATTTTTACCCTGCTTTTACCCTTCTTATTGCAACCCACCAAGTTGAAATGTTCCTATATACTACTCTCCAGATTTATGAGTTAGTCCAAGTTATGTACTCCCATTTGAAAATTTGAAGAAGGAACTTCAGATGAGCAGAAATTTACAATGGTAATGTTTATGTTTCTGAGTCTACATTAACTTGCTAAACACAATTTTTTAAGCTTCATCCAATTGTGTAGAAATTTCATGCATCAATTCGGAGATCCTGGCAAGCAACTACTACAATAAAAGAACAAAGCTTTGTTTTACGTTTTATTTTTTAAAAGCACATCACTAAAATAATATTCAATACCAGCTACTTAACTACAATATCATTCTGATAATAATTTATTATGGTTTACAAAAATAATCTTATTGCAGTAATTGGAAGTTTGGAAATAGTTGTTGTAAAAATGAGTTTAGTATTATATATTACTTATTTTTCTTTTTATTTGTCTTCTTGTTTTAATTTGTAATTTATTTTTTATATTACAATTTATTCATGTTGTATCCCAGCTGTATTCCACTCTCTCACGCACTCCCTATTCTTCTCCCATGACCCTCCCCCAGTCCACTGATAGGGGAGGTCCTCCTCCCCTTCCCTCTGACCTTAGCTTATCAGGTCTCATCAGGACTGTGTACATTGTCTTTCTCTGTGGACTAGTAAAGTCACTACCCCCTCAGGGGGAGGCGATTAAAGAGCCAGCCACTGAGTTCATGTCATAGACAGCCCCTGTTCCCCTTACTAGGGTATCCACTTGAAGACTGCGCTGCCATGGTCTATTTCTGTGTAGGGGTTCTAGGTTTATCTCAATGCATTGTCCTCAGTTGGAGTATCAGTCTCAGAAAAGACCCCTGTGCTCATATTTTTTGGTTCTGTTGTTCTCCTTGTGGAGCTCCTGTCCTCCCTAGATATTTCATCTCCCCCTTCTTCCATAAGATTCCCTGCACTCACTCTCTGCCTAAAGTTTGGCAATGAGTCTCAGCATCTGTTTTAAAACCATGCTGAGTTCAGTCTTTTGGAGGCCCTCTGTGGTAGGCTCCTATCCTGTTCCCTGTTTTCTCCCTCTTCTGATGTATATCCCATTTGCCTTTCTGAATGAGGATTGAGCATCTTACCCAGTCTCCTTTTTTGCATAGCTTCTTTAGGTGTATAGATTTTAGTATATGTATCCTATGTTATATGTCTAATATCCACTTATAAGTGAATATATATTATGTGTGTCTTTCTGCTTCTGGGATATATCACTCAAGATGATCTTTTCTGGTTTGCACCATTTGCCTGCACATTTCATGATTGCCTTGTTTTTAATTGTTGAATAGTATTCCATTGTGAAAATATACCACAATTTCTATATCCATTCCTCAGCTGAGGGACATCTGGGTTGTTTCCAGATTCTGGCTATTACAAATAAATTTGCTACGAACATGATTGAGCAAATGTCTTTGTTGTATACTTGAGAGTGCTATATTTGGATACTGAGGTAACACTATTCCCAATTGTCTGAGAAAGCACCAGATTGATTCCAAAGTGGTTGTGCAGGTTTACATTACAGACTGAGAAAGGATCTTCACCAACCACTATATCTGACAGAGGGCTAATATCCATAATATATAAAGAACTCAAGAAGTTAAACAGCAACAAATCAAGTAATCAAAATAAAAATAGAGTACAGAACTAATCAGAGACTTCACAGTAGAGGAATAACTAGTGGCAGAGAAACACGTAAAGAAATGCTCAAAGTCCTTAATCATCAGGAAAATGCAAATCAAAACGACCCTGAGATTTTACCTTATACCCATCAGAATGGCTAAGATCAAAAATTCAATTGAAAACACATGTTGAAGATGTTCTGGAGAAAGGGGAACTCTACTCCATTGCTGGTGGGAATGAAATTTGTATGTGTTATTTTTTGAGCTCTTGAAAGTCTTTTCTTTTAAATTTTATTTATATATTATTTGTAAGTTATTCACTTTGAATCCCCATGCAGCCCCCTCCCATGTCCCTTCCCATTCCTACCTACCCTCCCTCTTCTCCCTGTATGCCCTTTCCCTAGTTCCCAGATAGGGAAAGAACTCCTCCCCTTCTAGCATATCAGGTCTCATCAGTGCTGGCTGCATCATCTTCCTCTGTGGCCTGGCAAGGCTGCACCCTCCTGCGGAGGTGATCCAAGAGCCAACCACTGAGTTAGTGTCAGAGACATTTTCTGTACCTCTTACTAGGGAACCCACTTTGAATCTGAGCAACCAATGGGCTTCCTTTGAACAGGGGTTCTAGGTCCTCTTCATGTTTGGTCCTTGGTTGGAGTATTGGTCCCTACAGGCCCACCTGGACCCAGGTATTTTGGCTCTGTTGTTCCCCTTGTGGACTTCCTGTCCCTTCTAGGTCTTTCTGTCTCCATCTTCTTCCATAAGGATTCTGGCACTCTGCCCAAAGTCTGGTTATGATTCTCAGTATCTCCTTTGATACCAGGGTGGGTAGAGTCTTTCAGAGGTTTTCTGTGGAAGATTCCTGTCCTTTTCCTTGTTTAGCTTCTTTAGGACTATAAATTTTAGTATGTTTATCCTATATTATATGGCCAATATCCATTCTTATGTGAGCATATATCATATGCATCATTCTGCTTCTGGGTTCTCTCACTCAGGATGATTTTTTTTCTAGTTTCCACTATTTGCCTGCAAATTTCATGATTTCTTTGTTTTTACTTGCTGAGTAGTATTCCATCATGTAAATGTACCACACTTTCTGTATCTATTTCTCCACTGAGGAACATCTAGGTTGTTTCTAGAGATAAGTCTTTGAGAATTTCAATTAATGAAATTTTGTCATTTTCATCTATTATCTCCCTTAACACCTCCCAGATCTGCCAAAACCTCCTAATTGGTGTCTTCAATGTTTTTTTTTTCCTCTCTCATTTTTCTTTTGTTTTGCTTTTTGTTTGTTTACTTGGTTTACACTAATAACCCATGAGCTCAAATTTGTTCTATAGATAAACCTTTGCCTGAGACACCATTCACTGGTGTGGTCAACCAAAAGGAGCTACATGCATAAATAAAGTGAGTTTCCCTCCACACGAAGACATCAAGTTGATCACATAGCTCCTTCCTTATGGGTGATATTATTAAAATATATCCTCATGTTAGATATGAAATTTTAATCTTACATAGATCATGTCCAGGTAGTCAAAGTTTCTGCAGATTTGTGGATACTGTCCTCTTGCCATGTTAGGAAGATACTTTTTCATGTAGTTCTCTAAAATTTATTGATCTTACAATTTTCCTGTCTCCATTTTTAATCATTCATGGATCTTGAACAAAGTGTTTGGTAAATATTTTCCATTTGTGGCTGTACATTCCAGAGTCACTGATTCTAAGCCCTTTGATTGCTTGTAATTTTTTTTTTTTACATTAACCGTCATCATTACACCAAGAAATTTATCTGATAATGTTTGAGAGCTGAAATAATCTATGGTTATATAGATTCAAATTTAGAAATGAGTTTGGCATCGTATCCACTTAACAAATAATTTTACATTTGGGAATGAATAACTACCAGATAATGGATTCTTTTCCAGATCTGCTGTGTTAGGAATGTTTTTCCTCCTGTAGGCTTTACATTCTTTCTTCAGAGACGTGAAATTTTTTTCATACAAGTCTTTGACTTGCTTGGTTAGGGTTACACCAAGGTACTTTATGTCATTTGTGGCTATTGTGTTGTTTCTCTAATTTCTTTCTCAGCCCTTCTGTCTTTTGTATACAGGAGGGCTACTGATTTTTTTTGAGTTAATTTTGTATCCGGCCTCTTTGCTGAAGGTGTTTATCAGCTGTAGGAGTTCCCTGGTAGAGTTTTTGGGGTCACTCATGTATAGTATCATATAATCTGCAAATAGTGATAATTTGACTTCTTCCTTTCCCATCTGTATCCCCTTGATCTTCTTCAACTGTGTTATTGCTCTAGCAAGGACTTCCAGCACTATGTTGAAGAGATATGGAGAAAGTGGGTAGCCTTGTCTTGTCCCTGATTCCAGTGGGATTGCTTTAAGTTTCTCTCCGTTCAGTTTGATGTTGGCTATAGGCTTGCTGTATATCACCTTTACTATGTTTAGATATGTGCCTTGTATCCCTGATCTCTCCAATATTTTAAACATGAATGGATGTTGGATATTGTCAAATGCTTTTTCAGCATCTAGGGAGATTATCATGTGGTTTTTTCTTTCAGTTTGTTAATATGGTGGATCACATTGATGGATTTCCATATATTGAACCACCCCTGCATACCTGGGATGAAGCCTACTTGGTCATAGCGGATAATATTGAGCAGTAAATCATACAACTTAGATTTTCATAACAGTGTAAATTTCAATCATCTAATAAATCTTACATTGGTGGAAAAGTAAACAAAAATAAACATAGAACTGCTGAAAAAAAGAATATTCTTATCACAGAATTGATAATTGATACTACAACTTGATCAACACTATTTCTATAAATGTTAAATCTGTTAATATTTATAGAGTATTTAGAACACTGTCATCCTTGTGAATCTAATGGTATTTTCTACAAAATAGCAATCCATGATAATTACTTTTACAAAGGAAACTAAATCTTTTTAATTTCTTTGGGCCTCCAGGAGGTAAGCTTTTAACTAAGGTGATAAAATAACTGGGCAGTTCTTTGCAGTTTGACCACCCGGGGAGGAGAATATTGATTTTATAATTAACTGTGACCTGCAAGAAGAACACCAGTCTAAACTGCTTTTTTTTTTTTTTTTCAAAATATTTTGTATTTTCTTTTTTGCCTTTTATGTAGTTGCATGGAAAGCTAACAGTGTAAGAATATATTTAAAGGGCAATAATAACTAAAATTTAAATTATCATCTTGACTTTGCACTTCAGTAACTCACTTTAATTGCTGATTATTCAAATAAGAACATAATCATAAAATAAACTAGAAATGAAATTTTTTGAAAAAATTTTGGACTTCGAAATTTCAAAGTCTAGCTTAAGCATTTTGTATTATTTTAAAGATTTCTAATATTTTTAAATAACCTCATGATCCTAAGAGAATATGTAATTAATGAACACAGATACCGTTTATAAGAAAAATGCAATGTTGCATTAAAAATTAAATTTTAAAGTTATTTATTCTGGATTTTCAGGCTTCCCTTTGCATTCAGTACAAGTTTGTACTTATCAGCAAGATTTCATTAGGTGAGTTATCAATAACTACTGCTATTATTTAGAGTGTATGGGCAATAACCTCATGCTGATATTGCAATAGATTTTTAGTATTTCTACCAATTAAAACTTAATTTTGAAATCTTATTTGTTATTATAAAAAGTCTTGTTTAAATTAAAATGACTATGTAATTGCAAATGTGATTTTATTTCATCATAAAGTTTACCGATTTTGTAAAATGGTGCAATCATATATATCAATATATACATAAACTCATATCCATATGAAAAATATATTTTTATATAGACATGTTCTCCACAAATAACCACTACAAAGATTCAGAGGCATCATCACCCAAATAACATTAATTGCATCACTAATACTAGAAAATGACACTGGCATCACAGAAGATACAGTCTTTCTTTGTGTCTGTATAGGTGTCTCCTGCTTCCTCTTACAACTGATATTGGTGGACTTTGAAAACTACAACAATAAGAATAATTGCTTTGTTACTAATTAATTGAAGTTATATTAATATGAGATTTCTTTTTAAAATGCAAGCTCATTTAAATACTTCTATTTCATTTCATATTTTAATGCTTGATCAATTATATCATGATTGTATTTTTTTGTTTTTTTATCAGATAATGTTTCTCTAAAACTAGAGCTCAAAGTGGGTATTTTTATTCAGGTGACTTGTAGGTTAAAAGCTCACAGGAGATAGCTGTGAGAAAGAAAATCAAGCAGCATAAAGTCTGTTGGAAAGCAAACACCTACACAGACACAGCTGAACATTGTCTTTGCAAATCCCATGAGGATTTCTCCAGTATTCATGGTATAAGAGATGTCCCATCAAGAAGCAGAAAGGCTAGGATTTGTAGTGTTGTGTCAGTAATTGGCAGTAAAAATCTTTTAAGTTCTCAGAAGAAAACATAATTTCCCAAGTGTGGTGATTACAGTCACTGAAGCCAAGACCCTAGAAATTCTTAAAGCTGTAGTAAATTGTAAACAGTTAGCTGCTTATTCTCACAGTAGTAGCAACACATTTATCTAAACACGAAAAATAATTTCAGAGTAATATCTAAAAGATAAATAAGCAGCAAAATCTCTTTAGCAATAAAGAAATATATTCTTTTGCATAGGACCATGATCTGTTTGTATTTTAAAAGTGTGACAATACTTTTGGTTTGTATTTATGGAGCATGGAAATTTTCCGAAGTTTTTGAATGCTCTTAAAATTGTAAGAAAATGCTATTTAGAAATTCAACCATATTGCGGATAGGTGTTGAGGACTGTAGAGGATAAATAAGAATGAAAAGTCAGTGCATCAGTTTTTGTGATTTTTGTTATTTTATTAGAAGTCATTACAATATCCACCAGAATGAAGACTGTGTCAAGTGAAATCTAGCTCTTTCTATCACGATTGGTCATTGAGCACCAAACTGTTGGCCTTACAGTGATTCATACAAATAGCTTTATAAAGACTGAACAGGTTTTTCTTGTGTATTTGGTATTATATATGTATATACTATATGAATGTAAAAACAAGTAATTTTTAATTAATTAATTTTTTATTAATTACAGTTTATTCATTATGTATCCCAGCAGTAATCCCCTCCCTCAACTTCTCCCACTCTCCCTTCCTCTTCTCCTTCCATGCTCCTCCCCCAGTCCACTGACAGGGGAGCTCCTCCTCCCTTCTATCTGAACCTAGTCTATAAGGTCTCTTCAGGACTGGCTGCATTGTCTTCCTCTGTGGCCTAGTAAGGCTGCTATCCCTCTCAGGGGGAGGCAATCAAAGAGCCACCCACTGAGTTCATGTCAGAGACAGTCTTTGCTCCCATTACTAGTGAACCCACTTGGACACTGAGCTTCCATGGGCTACGTCTGTGCAGGGGTTCTAGGTTATCTCCATGAATGGTCCATGGTTGGAGTATAAGTCTCAGAGAAGACCCCTTTGCCCAGATTTTTTGGTTCTGTTGCTCTCCTTATTGAACTCCAGTCCCCTCCAGGCCTTTCCATCTCCCTTCTTTCAAAAGATTCCCTGTACTCTGTCCAAAGTTTGGCTATGAGTCTCAGCATCTGCTTCCATACTCTGCCACGAACCGGCCCAGTCGGGCTCCTGGCGTCCGTGGGAGAACAAGGCTTTAGACAGGAAGACACGGATTCTGCGAATTGATAGACAGACCAGTGAGGCTTTGGAATCTGCGGCACTTTACTGAAATCAAGCTAGTATTTTTATAATGACTTCACAAAAATGCACCTTAAAATTGGCATACTTCCCAGAACATTTAGACTTTTACCGAGAATACAAAGTTTACATTTTAACTCAAAGATGTAATCAAACATAAAGCAGTGCCCACAAGAAATCTTGGCCTAAAAACTTTTTGATCAAGGCAAACAAAGAAAAAGAAATCTCAAATGTAATTTTATTATTGCTAACCAGTGAAGAGGAAAGTCAAGAGCTAAGTCAGATGCCTGCCAAAGTCTAAACACACCTTTGTCAACCATCCTTCCATATGTCCTGCTAAAGATTTACGATCTTCCCTAGGAACAAGGCACTGAAGGGAGGGGAAACTCCCGCCAGCTGTACTTATCATGCTATTTTTTCTTAAGAAGGAGCCCATTATTTTTTTACTATTCTTATAATGCTCTTAATACTAAATCAAATTCATTACTTTTTTTTTAAATTTTTTATTTAACTTTTATTAAATACACTTTATTCCTTTTGTATCCCCCCATAAGTCCCTCCCTCCTCCCCTCCC
>REGO01000597.1:454261-492216 GCA_010120015.1 Rhombomys opimus
ATAATTTACTAATGATAAATTTCTTTATAGAGTTAGTTGTGCTGTTTCAGGAGTCACAGAGAAAGATCAAAAAACTCATTAATCCAGCCCCACAACCGCAACCGGAAAAGCGTAGAAATCTCAGAACGCGTCTCTTTGCCAGGGTCCTCCAGAGATCCCGAAGGACACATATCTCTTAGTCTGAGTAGCGCTATCTATTGACATGCTACACCAGACACTGGAGTGGGTATGGCAATATCCTGCAGGGTAAAGTCTTTCAGAGTCCTTCTGTGGTGGGCTCCTGTCCTGTTCACTGTTTTCATCCTCTTATGGTGTCTATCCTGTTTGCCTTTATGAATGAGGATTGATCATCTTACCCAGAGTCCTCCTTCTTGTTTAGCTTCTTTAGGTGACTGATTTCAATATGTTTATCCTATATTATATGTCTAATATCCACTTATAAGTGAATATGCCCAATTTGTGTCTTT
Organism: Rhombomys opimus; assembly: GCA_010120015.1. Taxonomy (NCBI): domain Eukaryota; kingdom Metazoa; phylum Chordata; class Mammalia; order Rodentia; family Muridae; genus Rhombomys; species Rhombomys opimus. The sequence goes on from REGO01000597.1 coordinate 454,729, forward strand.
CTGCTTCTGGGATACCTCACTCAGGATGATCGTTTCTAGGTCCCACCTTTTGCCTGCAAACTTCATGATTTCCTCATTTTTAATTGCGGAGTAGTATTCCATTGTGTAAAAGTACCACAATTTCTGTATCCATTCCTCCATTGATGGACATCTGGGTTGTTTCCAGGTTCTGGCTATTATGAATAAAGCTGCTACAAACATGGTTGAGCAAATGTCTGTGTTGTGTACTTGAGCATCTTTTGGATATATGCCTAGGAGTGGTATAGCTGGATCTTGAGGAAGCGCTATTCCTAATTGTCCGAGAAAGCGCCAGATTGATTTCCAAAGTGGTTGTACAAGTTTACATTGCCACCAGCAGTGGAGAAGGGTTCCCCTTTCTCCATATCCTCTTCACCATATGTTGTCACTTGAGTTTTTGATCTTAGTGGGATTGTTGTCAGTTTATCTATATTTAATTTGCTGTTACCCATTGACTTTCTGTGAGTTGCCTTTATTATATTTGGGTAAGTTTCTTGCATCCCCACTCTAGCTAAAGCTTTTTTCATGAATGCATGTTAGATTTTCTCAAAGGCTATTTCACTATCTGATAAAATGATCATGTGTGTATTTTTTTTCAGTTTTTTTATATGGTATGTTACATTGACAAATTTTCATATCTTGGATGATGCATACCTGACATGTTAGATGAAAGAATGGAATGTTATGAGAACCAGGTAGCCAATAAGATTCATTTGCTGTGCAAAGACATTCATGTATCAGTTAACAGGAGGTCTTTCTAGGCCATAGTTAATCTTTTTAAGATTTGTTATTTACCATATTTTTTTCATTCCCTAAAAAAACATAAGCATAATCATGTCCCCATCTCAAAACTACTGCAGTTTTCCATTCAAATGTCAACGCATTCTTATAGTATATTGGTTGATCTAGTTTCTGAGTTTTCTTTCTTTTTTTCTATAACCTAGTGTTTCTCTGGTGTTCCTTTTTCACTAACATTAAGAAAAAGAGGCTCAAGTACACAATAAGGATATTTGCTCAACCATGTTTGTAGCAGCCTATTTGTAATAGCCAGAAGCTGGAAACAGCCCAGATGCCCCTCAGTGGAGGAATAGATACAGAGATTGTGGTACATATACACAATGGAATATTATTCAGCAATAAAAAATCAAGGAAATCATGAAATTTGCAGTTAAATGGTGGGATATGAAAAAGATCAACCTGAGTGAGCTATCTCAGAAACAGAAAGACGTGCATGGTATACACTCACTCATATAGACATATAATATAGGATAAACCTACTAAAATCTGTACATCTAAAGGAACTAATAAAGAGGGAGGACTCTTGCTAAAATGCTCATTTCCTCCAGAAAGACAGAGGATGGACATCAGAAGAAGAAGAAAAGAGGGAACAAGTCAGGAGCCTGACACAGAGGACCTGTGAACGGCTCTGCCCTGCAGACTATCAACGCAGATGCTGAGACTTATGGGCAACCTTTGCGCAGAGTGCAGGGAATCTTAGGAAAGAATTGGGAAACAGTAAGATCTGGAGAGGACAGGAACTCCAGGAAAGCAACAGAACCAAAAAATCTGAGCACAGGGGTCTTTCCTGAGACTGATACTCCAACCAAGGACTATGCATGGAGATAACCTAAGACCCCTGCACAGATGTAGCCCATGCCAGTTCAGTATCTAAGTGGGTTTCATTGTAACAGGAACAGGGACTGTCTCTGACATGAACTGACTGGCCTGCTCTTTAATTACCTCCCCCTGAGGGGGAAGCAGAATTACCCAGCCACAGAAGAAGACAATGTAGCCACTCCTGATGAGACCTAATTGACTAGGATCAGAAGGAAGGAAAAGAAGACCTCCCCTATCAGTGGACTTGGGGAGGGGCATGCATGCAGAGGGTGGAGGAAGGGAGGGATTGGGATGGGAGGAGGGAGGGAACCTCAGGGGGGATACAAAGTGAATAAAGTATAATTAATAACGAATTAAAAAAAAGAAATACTGAAGTTGACAAAACATTATTTAGTCTGTTCCTGGAGGTTTTTACCCTTTCTTTTTGTTTAATAAGCATCTCTTTCAAGGTACAATTAGCAGTTTCTACAGCCACTTGTTCTGTGGGATTGTGTGGTATACCAGTAATGTGATTTATACTATAATATACAAAGAATTGCTTCATATTAATTATTACATGTGTGGGACCATTATCAGTCTCAAATTGTGCAGGTATATCCATAACTGCATTATTACCAATATATGTGTAATTACACAATCAGCCTTTTCAGAACTTAGAGCTTTTGTTCATTGAAACCCTGGGTATGTAACAATGGTATGGTGTACATAATTTTGTTTTTCAAATTGTGAAAAATGAAACACATTCACCTGCCAAGTTTCATTTTTTTGATACCCCGTAGGGTTACTTATAATCAAGTAGTGGAGATACTTCCAGCAGGTAATGGACAGAGGGTGAGAGGAGATGGAATAAAAGAGTGATAGAGAAGAGATATGGTGATGTAAGACAGAATATAATCATTCATCTCTTGACACTTCCTTTAATTACAATAATAATAGGTAAATTGTCTTGCTGACAACATTACTTCCTTACATCGTGGACAAGATTCCTTTTTAATCTTTGAGCCAACATAATTCTTTCAATCCTTCAATTGATTTTGTAAGGTAATTTGTCACAGCAATAAGCAAATTTTGAAGAAATCACAGAAACAAGCTATGTACCTACATAAACAAATAGGGTCATATTGAGGGAGATCTTTTTTATAATTTTTAATTTTTTATATTAATTACAAGTTATTTACTTTGTATCCCAGCTGTAACCCCCTCCCTCATTTCTTCCCTGCCCCTTTCCAAGTCCACAGATAGACGAGGTACTCCTCTCCTTCCATCTGACCCTAGTTTATCAGGTCTCATCAGGACTGGCTGCAACGTCCTCCTTTGTGGTCTAGCAAGGCTGCTTTTTCTTTGAGGTGGGGGGTCAAAGAGCTCACCACTGAGTTCATGTGAGAGAGAGTCCCTGTTCCCCTTACTAGGGTACCCACTTGGATGCTGAACTGCCACGGGCTACATCCAAACAGAGGTTCTAGGTTATATCCATACATGGTCCCTGATTGGAGAATCAGTCTCAGAAAAGACTGCTGTGCCAGGATATACTTGGTCCTTGTGAGGCCCCTGTCCTTTCTAGGTCTTACGAACTCCCCCTTCTTTCATATGATTCCCTGCACTTTGCCCAAGGTTTGGTTATGAGTCTCAGCATCTGCTTTGGTAAACCGCTAGGTTGAATCTTTAAGAGGCCCTCTATGGTAGACATATCATAACTTTTAAAATATCTAGTTGTTTTTTAAAAAAGCTCAAATACTTAGAAACTAGAGATAGAATAAAGAAAATTCTTTATGCTATGTTTTTTGTTTTTTGGAAAAGTTATGGTCATTATTGGCATAGATTATGTAGATACCATAGATGAAAAATATCTGAAAAACGTAGAGATTATTAGTAGAAGTTTCATCTTCAGAATTAAATTTAGCATAATCACTGAACCCAAGTAAAAATATTGTTCTCTCCCCATCTCTCTAAATATATTTTCATATTTACTTTATATGAATATTTAGTAGTATTATAAAATATAAGATATGTTGTTAAGTATTTTATATTTTTAAACTGTACATTAAAGTTAGATTGGTGATGCTTATGCCATTAAGTGAAATGAATACCTATTTTGATATTTTAATCTAACAGCAATTTCTGAAGTGAAAATCATAGTTATGTTCTAAAAATTGGTCATTAAAATCCCTTTTTCATGTATTTTCTCATTATTTAAATAGGAAAAATAATAGGTGTCTCTTCATTTCTCTTCATATACTTCTGTGCTAAATAGTGAAAAAAACTTTAATGCAATTTTACTTGTGCTCTCATTACAGGTATGCCTTAGTCATTTTCTACTTTTCTATGACTTTGAAAATTAGCTTGTACACTAGAGGCTTCTTATTAAAAAAAGAAAAAAAAAAAACCTACCAGGAATAAGTATAAGCTCATTATACTCACAACTAACTCAGTAGAAAATGTGTAATATTCATTTGAATATCTGTGCGGTAGAAGACTACAGTTGAATAGCTTCATTTTCTTTGCTATAAGATGGTACAATTACATTTATTTTTTAAATAAAAATCTCATAAAATTATACAGTAACAACCTGCTCAAATGCAGTTGCCATTTGCTTAGGAGAAATGGGTTATGGGATAAACCTCTAATTTAGATAATGGAAATTTGAGGGGCAGCTTATAACAAAATGAAATTAAACAAAATGGTCTTAGTTAGCTCAATTTTTATAATCACATTTTTATTTCTGTTTTAGCCGGTTTAATTCAGGTATAAATACAGCATAAACTCTTGCTAAAGTACGTAAGGGTTGTCTTTTTTTGTGTGTTAGGAATATATCTAAATTCCCCAAAGTAAGATGAAAATTATGTTGAATATTTTCAATAATTATGGAAAGTAAGTAATTGAAACTAAAAGTTCAACTTTTAGTTCTAACTATAATGTTTTTAGAAATCATAGTGACATTATTAAATCTATACTTATCATTTACTTTCTTAAAAAATAATTTATTTTCTATAAAAGTTGCAACTAATAATAGTTGTTAAATTGTAACCTGAAAAGAATATGTGCAGATTGTGTCATTCTGTGTCAATATTATTATTTAAAACATCAAAATGATATTCTAAAATTCTATAAAATAATTTAGACATGCTAACATTCTAAAATATTAAGTAAGTAACGAAATTTCCAAACTGTAACAAAACTTTAAAATAAAGATTTTCAGCCATTATTTTCAGAAATTGGAACTTTTTTCTTATGTTTAGAAAACATTAAAATGTCAATCACAACCATGGCCAAAAAATAATGAGACTCTGTGCACTTTGTTAAAAATCAGATTTGAAGAATATGTATTCTTTAATTAAATTGCCTTACAGAAAATCAAGGGTATTGATTGGCTAATAATAGGTAAAATTACTGATGTTAGAATTTAAGGAATTATTTTTTAATTAAATTTTTATTTTTTAATATTAGTTACAGTTTATTAACTTTGTATCCCAGCTGTGGCCCCCTTCCTCATTCCCTCCCAACCCCTCCCTCTCTCCCTCATCTTCTCTATGCCCTTTCCAAGTCAACTGATAGGGGATATACTCCTCCCCTTTCATCTGACCCTAGTTTATCAGGTATCTTCAGGACTGGCTGCAATTTCCCCCTCTGTGGCCTAGCAAGGCTGCTCCTCCCTCTGGGGGGAGGTCAAAAAGCCAGCCATTGAGTTAATTTCAGAAATACTCCTTGTTCCACTTACTAGGGTAACCCACTTGGATACTGAGCTACCATGGGTTAACTCTGAGCAGGGCTTCTAGGTTATATCCATACATGTTGGTTGGAGATACAGTCTCAAAAAAGACCTCTGTGCTCAGATATATTTGGTCTTTGTGGAGCTCCTGTCCTCTCCAGATCATACCAACTTCCCCTTCTTTCATATGATTCTCTGCACTCTCCCGAAGGTTTGGTTCTGAGTCTCAGCCCCTGCTTTGATACACTGCTGGGTAGAATCTTTTACAAGCCCTCTGTGGTAGGCTCCTGTCCTGTTACTTGTTTTCTCCCACTTCCAATGTCTATCCCATTTGTCTTTCTAAGTGATGACTAATCATCTTACCCAAGGTCCTCCTTGTTTTTTATCTTCTTTAGGTGTACAGATTTTAGTATGTATATCCTATCTTAGAGGTCTATATAAGTGAGTATATACCATGTGTGTCTTTCTGCTCCTGGGATACCTTACTCAGGATAACCTTTTCTAGATTCTACCATTTGCCTGCAAAATTCATGATTTCCTTGTTTTTAATTGCTGACTAGTGTTCCATTGTGTAAATGTACCACAATTTCTGTATTCATTTCTCTGTTGATGGACATCTGGGTTGTTTCCAGGTTCTGGCTATTATGAATAAAGCTGCTACAAACATGGTTGAGCCAATGACCTTGTTGTGTACTTGAGCTTCTTTTAGATGTATGCCTAGGAGTGGTATAGCTGGACCTTGAGGAAGCACTTTTCCTAATTGTGTGAGAAAGCGCCAGATTGATTTCCAAAGTAGTTGTACAAGTTTGTATTTCCACCAGTAATGGAGAAGGGTTCTCCTTTCTCTACAACCTCTCCAGCATGTGCTGTCACCTCAGTTTTTGATCTTAGCCATTCTGAATGGTGTAAGGTGAAATCCCGAGTTCGTTTTGGTTTGCATCGCTCTGATGGCTAAAGACGCTGAGCATCTCTAAGTGTTTCTCTGCCATTCTATATTCCTCTACAGAGAATTCTCTAGTTAGCTCCATACCCCATTTTTTAAATTGGATTGCTCTTTAACTCCTTTACATGAGGAGGGCCACTACATTCTCATCAAAGGAAAAATCCACCAAGAAGACATCACAATTCTGAACATGTATTCCAGCAAATACATGAGTTCTTACATTCGTAAATGAAACATTATTGAATCACCCAACTATCCCAACACCTTAAGAGTGGGAGACTTCAACACCCCACTCTCACCAAGGGATAGATAATCTAGACAGAAGCCAAATAGGGATATAAAGGCACTTACAGACACCCTAATTCAAATGGACCTAATAGATGTCTATAGAACTTTTCACCCAAACTGAAAAGATATACCTTCTTTTCAGCACCTCATGGAATCTTCTCCAAAATAGATCATATAGTTGGTAACAAAGCAAGCCTCAGCAAATACAAGAAGATTGAAATAATCCCCTGTATTCTATCTGACCACCATGGACTAAAGCTGAACTTCAACAACAATGGAAATAGCAAAAAGCCTACACACACATGGAAACTGAACAACTTGTTACTCAATGACAGCTGGGTTAAAGAAGAAATAGAGAAAGAAATTAGAGATTTCCTAAATTAAATGAAAATGAAGGTACAACATACCCAAACTTATGGGACACAAGGAAAGCAGTGCCCAGAGGAAAATCCACAGCACTATATGCCTTCAAGAAGAAATTTGTAACATCTCATACAAGCAACTTAATGGCCCAACTGAATGCCCTAGAAAAAGAAGAAGCAGATACACCCAAGAGGAGTAAATGGCTGGAAATAATCAAACTAAGGGCTGAAATAAGTAAATGAGAAGCAAATAAAATTATGCAAAGAATCAATGAAACCAAGAATTTGTTCTTTGAGAAAATCAACAAGATAGGCAAACCTTTAGCCAAACTAACTGAAAGGCAGAGAGAAATTATCCAAATCAGCAAAATCAGAAATGAAAAGCGGAACATAATGACAGACACTGAGGAAAACCAAACAATCACTAGGAATTATTTTAAAAACATGTGATATAGACTGAGTAAATTTAACCATTTGTCACAATGTCAGTGATATGCTTACTACTTACTATTAAATGCACATTAGAGATTAGAAAACTAGTGGTCTGAGTTTCTGAGCGTCTTCATTGCAAATGTGGCTGCCTGGCTCCTTTCACTTCATCAGAATCAAACAGACTCAAATATGTTTCGGCATTGTTTTCATGACACATGAGTTTTACATGTATTTATAATAAAATGTATATAAATAAATCTGAACTACCACTTAATCTCTTTGCAGATAATCATACTGTTTGTTGAATTTATGAGGCCAAATCTCATGCAAGGAGATGTGGTTTTGTAAATTCACAGATTCTTAATTAGTTATCTTTTGAATTTTTACTCTATTCACTAAATAAAATATTTTCTCTAATGTATAATTAATATATATTCATGGTTGAAAATGTTTTAATTAGGATAAAAAATTCTTAGTTTTACACATCCAGATCATGCATGCTCCTTAGTTGATGTATCATTCTCTGAAAACCTCCATGGGACTGGGTTAGTTGTCTGTGTTGGTCTTCTTGTGAGGTTCCTGTCTCCTCTGGGTCCTTCCATCTTTCTTCCAACACTTCTGCAGGAAGCCTGGAGCACCTTCCCATGCTTGGCTGCATGTACCAGCATCTGTCTGGATCTACTGCTGGCTGGAGCTTCCCAGACTATAGTTAAGTTAGGCTGGCAGGTGGTCACTTTAGTCCTCATGCACCCAACTGCCATTTGGAGTCTCAGTTAGAGCCATACCCATGTCCTCCCAGGAACCTAACCTGTCTCAGGCCTCCAGCTTGACAAAGAGCTTTCCTCTTTTTTAGTTTCCCTTCTTGTTCCCAGCCTTCTTACCCCTCTTCTCTCCACATCTGATTCCTACTCTTCTTTCCTTCCTCATTCTATCTCATGTCCAGTTCACCCTCTTCATCCACTTCTGGTTTCTATGATGTTTCCGCTTCTGGGTGACGTTTTGGCACCCTCCCTTGGGCCATCCTTGTTACTTAGCTTCTTTTGGTCTGTGGATTGTAATATGGTTATATCCTGTACTATAGGTCTAATATCCATTTATAAGTGAATACATATCATGTGCATTTTTTTCTGGGTCTCAGTTTCCTCACTTACGATGATCTTTTTTAGTTCCACCAAATGCATGCAAATTTCATGATTTCTTTGTTTTTAATTGTTGAGTAGTAGTCCATTATGTAAATATATGGCAATTTCTATATCCATTCTTTGATTGAGGAACATTTAGACTGCTTCCAGGTTCTGTCTATTGGGAATAAAGCCTCTACGAAGACAGTTGAGCAAATGTCCTTGTATGGTTGAACATCTTTTGGTTATATACTCAGAAGTGGGTATTGAGTTATAAGTACTCCCAATTTTCTGAGAAACCAGATTGATTTCCAGAGAGGTTGTACAAATTTGCACTCCTACTAGCAATGGAAGTGTTCTCCTTTCTCCAAATCCTTGCCAGCATGTGTTGTCACCTGAGTTTTCAATGTTAACCATTCTGACTGGTCTAAGCTGGAATCTTAAAATCATTTTGATTTGCATTTCTCTGCTGGCTAAGAACAGTGAGCATTCCTTTAAGTGCTTCTCAGCCATTCAATATTCCTGTGTTCAGAATTCTCGGTTTAGCTCTGTGTAGATCAAAGACTTTGATATAAAACCAGAGACTCTAAACCCATTAAAGGACAAAGTGTGGGAAAGCCTGGAACTCATTGACATAGGAGACAACTTTCTGAACAGAACACCAACAGCACAGGCTCTGAGATCAACAATTCATAAATGGGATCTCTTCTGTAAGGCAAAGGACATTGTCAATAGAACAAAAGGGCAAGGTAGCTCTTATGAAGAAAGTCATTTAATTGGGGGTAACTTACAGTTCAGAGGTTTAGTTCATTGTCATTATGGATGGAAGCATGATGGAATACAGGCAGATATTATGCTGGCAAAGTAGGTGGAGAGTTTTATATCTGAATTTGCAGGCAGCAGGCAGAGAGAGACACTGGCCTGGAATGAGCATTTGAAACCTCAGAGCCAGTTATAAACTTCCTCCAACAGGGTGTCTTCTGCTAATCCCTGTCAAGTAGTGCCACTTTCTATGAACAAGCATTCAAATGTGTGAGCCTGCGAGGCATTCTCATTCTTACCAACACAATGCTGCTTGTAGAAACTTAAAATTTGATAACTATCAAAATTATAAGTATTTTTCCTTTTAATATTGTTATTAGCAGATACAGTTTTCAAATATCACCACGTTCATAGTACTCTTTCCCCTGGACATAATATGGTCATTGACATTTTGGAATTAGAGCACTTGTAATTATTTCCTTGAATATCCCACCTGATATCTGCTTATAGAGGCTCAAGAAGTCTTTTCCATACTTGAGTATATGAAAGAAATTAATGGGTTCCAGAGCAGTGACTTTTCTTCATTGACCTAACTGCTTTCTGTAAATAACCACTTACTAGCGTTTCTCTGAATAACCTAAACTAAACCATATCATTGACCAAGTTGTTGAATGGGTGAAATTATTTCTTCTGTCGTCAGTGCCCTATCTGTGATGTACAGATACTTGTTAATGTTCCTCTAGAAAATATCATTTAACATCAACATTCAATTTTTATTTCTTTAGAAATAAGGGCAAGTAACTATAAGCAATTGATGTGTGTCTGGATAAAATACAATATTGGATAGTATATAATTTTCAGGGTATAATTCATCATCAGATAATAATTATCTAAGTAACACTTTGCTTTCATTAAGAAAATTTCTCTAAAGACTTCATTTTATGCATATATTTTTAAATATGTCTATTTTTAGCATAATTTTAGCTTTTTATAAAGGAGTTAACAATTAAGGCCTCATTTATAGTCCCTGTATTTTTTAAATATGAGTATTCTAAAAATAATGTCATCTTAATTTATCTCTGAGTTTATCATTTTGGTGGAACATGATTTTAACCACACTGAATCTGTTAACTATTGTCACCAACAGTATTGAAGTTATCTGAAATTTCAGTTCTTGGGAAGAAATCAAAGACAGGCAGATTCATGTATGCTTTCTTGTTCTCAATGGGGAGCTAAATTTTCCTTCCTGTGCAAAGGAACCCTGTAGGTTAGCTTCTTTTTTAATTTTTATATTAATTAGAGTTTGTATCCCAGCTGTAGCCCTTTCCCTCATTCCCTCCCAATCTCCTCCTCCCTCACTCATCTCTTCCCATACCCCTCTCCAAGTCCACTGAGAGGGGAGGTCCTCCTTGCTTTCCATCTTACCCTAGCCTATCAGGTATTATCAGAACTGGTTGCATTGTCTTACTTTGTGGCCTGGCAAGGCTGCCCCCCCCCCCCATTGAAGGTGATTAGAGAGCCAGCCACTGAGTTCATGTCAGAGACAGCACCTGCTCCAATAACTAGAACACCCATTTGGAGACTAGTCTATGGGCAGGGGCTTTCTGTCCTCTCCATGCATGGTCATTGGTTGGGGTTTCAGTCTCGGCAGGGTCCCCAGGGCCCAGGGTTTTTGGCCCTGTTGGGCTCTTTTTGGAGCTCTTGTCCTCTACAGGTCTTTTTATCTCACTATTCATTCATAAAATTCCATGCTAACACTGCACTTTAGAGTTTTGTTTACTGCTGGTATTTTAAATAAGTACAAAAAATTTATTTGGTGGGTTAAGAGCAGGAATTTAGCAAATGATAATCAACTAATGAGAAGCCTGAGCTGATAATCAGCTCAGGACATTCTGTCCTGTCACTACCATCAACTTACTTCTGGTTCCCAGTGGTTACTGAGCATGTGTTTTATTTAGTACTCCTTGTCTCTGATCACTAAGTTATCTCCCATAGTCTGTTTCAAAAATTCTATTTCCTAACTCCAATAATTTCTTTTCCAACTTTTTCAGCTTCAAAGAACCAAACCACATGTTCCACCTTCACTGGAGTTTACAACTGATAACTTGACCACTCTCCAAATACCACAATCAAATAATTTTTTTTTTATTTTTTACAACTATCACATGACAATGCCTTTAACTTTCCAGTTGTTTGCTATATTGTTTGAATTTCTTATTTTCTTCATGAAAACTAGAAAAATCTATCTGTCCCGGCCATCATTAGTTTTTTTTCTGAATATCAACTTTATGAGACGATGAATGCTTCTTAGTGTTCATACTATGTTTTCAAAAATTTGTTTGCTTTTCAGGTCTTTTAGGTTATTGCATTTTTTAAATTAATTTTTTATTTTTATATTAATTACAGTTTATTTACTTTTTATCCCAGCTGTAGCCCCCTTCTTCATCCTCTCCCAGCCCCACCCTCCCTCCCTCATCTCCTCCTCATCTATCCCTCTCTAAGTCCACTGATAGGGGAAGTCCTCCTCTGTATATTGTTAAAGCTTTTATCCGGCATCAACAATTTCCTTTTTATAATACTCAATGTAGAAAACCCAACAAGTGAGCCTTTTCTGTGTAATATATAATGACTATTTGTTGTCTCTAGTTGTACATTCATTCTCTTTTCAATTTTCTATAATTATCTTCCATCAGTAAATTCATAAAATATGATTTACCAATTCTAATTTTCTTGTGTTATTGCATCAAAATCTTGTTCCTTACATATAAATCTATTGATCCTTAAATTTACATATAATTGGCTAGCAGCAGTTTTTTTGTTTGTTAGTTTCTTTTTCATTCTCACATACTCACGTGGAGAATATTCTTTGTATTCTGAGATCAAATGTTTTCACCTTTACCTCAATGAATTCCCCTTTCCCAGATTCAGCTCACTCCATGCCTTCACAGTGGAGTGTTCTAGTACCCTGTCTTTGAATCTCTCCCTTTTATGTTTGCATCTACCAGCACCTAGCCTATTGGCTTTCAATAAATAATTGTATTTTATATGATTTCCAAGCTCAGACCTGTAACCTGAGCTGCAGATCTCCTATATTACTTCCTATTCAGAGTTTCAACATGGATAGGTTTTAGACGTGGAACGGCTGAAATTTCCATAACATGGTAGTTTTACCCTTGAACTAACTTCAAGTTGTGTGCTGTAGTTTTCTCTCTTTCTCATTTCTACCGATTCTTATGCTCCTTTCCACTCATTCCAGTCAAACCTTCTGTATAAAACACTGAGCTATTGCTTTCTTCTGTAATTTAAACTGTGGCTCTTAGCTCCGTGAAATTTAAAATTCCGTAGAGGTTATTCATCTTATGTTAAAAAAATAGTTTTGTGTGTTTATTTATTTTTTCCTGTGAACGAGGAAAGAGAGTAACTCTATTGTATTGCTGAAACAAGTAAGAATGCATTCATTGTACTTACATGCTTTGCATATTCTCATGCAACCTTCCTTTCTTCTTCACCTGCTGATGGCACAGGGTTTCCTTAATAAAAGCATCTACTGCAAAAAAACAAAAACAAAACTAAAAACAAAAAGAATGCATTCATAAAGTAATAAAGTATGTCACAGACAACTGCTAAAATGAATTTTCTAAATGTCCGGTGAAATTAAGCAGGGGCTCTATTCACCAGAGGTGTGCATGCAATGAGGATTCAGTAATCATAGTATTAGTACCAAGATATTGATGGTTCATATTTACCTGGTAGAAACCCTGTGCTTTATGTGATGAAGAAAAAAAGATTAACTATGGGAGATATACACAATAAACACAAAAACATAGAGATGGCACAAATTTAAAATATAAATATTAATTCTAGACTCTAAATTAAAACTGACACTGGCGCTATATTCCATTGGTTATGTACTTACATAAGATATGACTGTCCTTAGTTTTGATTTTCTTTTTTATTTTTTTTTTATTATTAGTTACATTTTATTAACTCTGTATCCCAGCTGTATCCTGCTCCCTCATTCCCTCCCAAGCCCTTCCTCCTTCCATCATCTACTCCCTGCCCCTTTCCATGTCCACTGACTGGGGAGGACCTCTTCCCTTTTCATCTGACCCTGTTTTATCAGGTATCTTTAGGATTGGCTGCAAAGTCCTCCTCTGTAGCCTAGCAGGACTGTTCCTCCCTTGAAGGGTGGGGAGGTCAAAGAGCCTGCCATTGAGTTTCTATTAGAAATAGTTCCTGTTCTGCTTACTATGAGAAACCAATTGGTTACTGAGCTACCACAGGCTTCTGAGATTTCACCTTACACCCATCAGAACGGCCAGATCAAAAACTCAAGCGACAACACATGCTGGAGAGGTTGTGGAGAAAGGGGAGCCCTTCTCAATTGCTGGTGGGAATGTAAACTTGTACAACTACTTTGGAAGGCGCTTTCTCAAAGTGCTTCCTCAAGATCCAGCTATACCACTCCTAGGCATATACCCAAAATTTTCTCAAGTACACAACATGGATATTTGATCAACCATATTTGTAGCAGCTTTATTTGTAATAGCCAGAACCTGCAAACAACCCAGATGTCCATCAAAGGAGGAATGGATACAGAAATTGTGGTATTTTTACACAATGGAATACTACTCAGCAATCAAAAATGAGGAAATCATGAAATTTGCAGGCAAGTGGTGGGATCTAGAAAAGATCATCCTGAGTGAGGTATCCCAGAAGGAGAAAGACACACATGGTTAATATTCGCTTATATAGACCTACAAGATATGATAAACATAATGAAATCTTACACCTAAAGAAGATAATCAAGAGAGTGGACACGGGGTAAGATGATCAATCCACACTTAGAAAGACAAATGGGAGTTTTGATTTTCAGTACCACCAAGAAATTTAAAAAAATACTGATTCTGCAAACAACAAAAAAGTTAAAATTAAAATAAGAGACATGGATAAAATGGTGTGAATCTCTGATTGATGACTCACATCATACTAATTGTACAAGATAGGAGAGTCAGCTGTGTATACCAATCCTCCAAGATAACCCCTGATTCTGTTTAACATGTGACTATTCTTACTCAGTGCTGGAGGGAGAGAATAACCCAGCAAATATGAAATAAGTTTGTCTATAGTGTGAAGCATGATATTTTTCTTTGGGAAGTCCTTATGATTTCACACAAAGAGGCTTTATCGTTGTACCTATGAGCCCTATTCATGTAATTTTGGGCTGAGGAAAATTACAAACTCTTAACAACTATGTCATATTCATCTACTTTCTTTATAAGCAAGCTGATCTTTACACATTTTTGTTCTCTTTTGGAAACTACTCTCTCTGGATCTATTATTGTTATGTGCTGAATTGTGCTTTTATGAAAATTTTCCTGACTATTCTTTTGCCTACAACTGTTATTTATAATATCCGTAGAAACCTGAGCTTTTCTGAACAACAAAGATAAGAGCTCAACACTTGTAGGCCGGATGGCACAACCAAAATGGCAAGAGAATCAGAGATACTTCTGACCAATTCTACTCTGTCACTAGGAATTGAAAGCCCCGTCCCTGAAACTCAGAAGCTGTAATACCCAGGGAGAGTTAAATCTTCCAAAAAGCCATTAACTGAAAGGACACATGTGATACTTGAAGCTGCGAAGTGGCAGATTCTGTAAGATGCAAACACTATGACAGTAAGCAGAAGTATTATGAGGTTGAGATGTAGCACACAATCTAAAACTATACAGTTGCAGAACCTGTGAAGAGCCACGTGCAAAAGATAGGGTCAAATATGAGTATAATGGTAAGGATCTTGAATACTCTGTATTCTAAGATTATGTTTGTATTTCATTTGGTAGAGAAATTGGTGTATTTTATACTCTGTATTTAAAAAATATACTGTATCTCCCCCTTCTTTCATAATAGTCCATGCACTTTGCCCAAAGTTTGGTTATGATTCTCAGCATCTGCTTCCATACCCTGCTGAGTAGAATATTTCGGAGGTTCTCTGTGATAAGTTCCTGTTTTATTCTGTTTTCACCCTCTTCCGATGCCCATCCCATTTGCCTTTCTGAATGAGGATTGAGAATCTTACACAGGGTCCTCCTTCTTGCTTAGATTCTTTAGTTGTACAGATTTTAGTATGTTTATCCTATATTATATGTCTAATACCCAGTTGTAAGTGAGTATATACCATGTGTGTCTTTCTGCTTCTGGGATACCTCACTTAGGATGATCTTTTCTAGTTCCCACCATCTGCCTGCAAATTTCATGATTTCCTTGTTTTTAATTGTCTAGTTGTATTCTAATGAGGAGCTCCCCAAGGAGAGCAACAGAACCAAAAAAAACCTGGGCAGAGGATTCTTTTTCGAACCTGATGCTCCAACGAAGGACAATGCATGGAGATAACCTAGAACCTCTGCACATATGTAGCCCATGGCAACTTAGCATCCAAGTAGGTACCCTAGTAATGCGAACAGGGGCTGTCTCTGACATAACTCAGTATCTGGCACTTTGATCATCTCCACCTGATGGGGAGGCAGCTTTAACAGGCCACAAAGGAAGAAAACACAAAGAGTCCTGTAAGACCTGATAGGCTAAGGTCAGATAAAAGGGGAAGAGGTCCTTCCCTATCAGTGGACTAGGGGAGGGAGATAGGGGGAGAAGAGGGAGGAATGGCAGGATTGGGAGGGGACGAGGGATGGGTCTATAGTTCCATACAAAGTGAATAAATTGTAATAAATAAAAAAGTAATAAATGCTGGGAAAAAAGTTACCAAAAAAAAAAAAAAGAATATATTGTACTTCATTCTTCAGGAAGGAATCTATGCATATACTGTTAGGATAAACATAATGAAATCTATACACCTAAAAAAAGATAATCAAGAGAGCGGACATGGAGTAAGATGATCAATCCTTGTTTAGAAAGACAGATGGGATGTGCATTGAACGTATGACAGGAGTCTACTGAGCGCATCTGAAAGCCTCTAACTAGCAGTGTTTTCAAAGCAAAGACTCATGACCAAACCTTTGGCAGAGTACAAGGAATCATAAGAAAGAAGGGGAGTTAGTCTGATGGGGAAAGGAATAGGAGCCCCACAAGGACCAAATATCTGGGCACAGGGTCTTTTCTGAGACTGACATTCAACCAAGGACCATGTATGGATATAACCTAGAACCTCTGCTCAGATGTAGCCTGTGGTAGCTCAGTAACCAATTGGTTTCCCAAAGTGAGGGGAACAAGGACTATTTCTAACAGGAACTCAATGAAGATACCGGATAAAACAGGATCAGATGAATGGGGGGGAGGTCCCCCCTATCAGTGGACTTGGAAAGGGGCACAGTGGTGATGAGGGAGGGAGGGAGGGACTGGGAGGGAATGAGGGTTCGGGACACGGCTGGGATACAGAATTAATAAAATGTAACTGATAAAAATAAAAAAAAAACTTATTCATTACTAAACATTTGGATTTTTTCAGAATTAAATTTAAATCTAGAAGACAAATAAGCTTGTTGTGTAGGTAAAAGGCAAGACCCATTGACCCTGATGTTTATTTGCTATATAAATGCTTCAGAGAGAAGGAGCACCTGAAGACAATAAGGAATGCAGAATCTCAGAGAAGATGAACCTGAGAACTAAGACTAAACTTTGACCTGAATCAATACATTTGTTTTGGCTTCCTTGGAAGAATTGTATCAACAGATTTAAGGCCACCCAAAATGAGAAGGATGGAAACTTAAAAACAAAAACTCTGATATTATATGACTCATGTTTTATTATTAAGGTATTTCATGCTATCTTCCTTGAGGGATTTTTCTCTTTCTCCTCTCTCTCTCTCTCCTTCTGTCTCTCTCTCATTTGGAGACAAGCCATGGATTTTTATCTTGGGTTAGCTACTAACTGGCTCTGTATTCCATACAGGTGTTAAACTCATAGTCCAACTGCCTTTGCCTCCAATTGGCTTAGATAAGAGATAAAAATGCCACCACATCCAAATCAATAAAAAAAAATTAAGTAAATTTTATGTTTCATTGGAATATAATACAATCATGTTTTGACTTGTACCAGAGTGTGCATATATACGCTTAGGACAGTACTTTAGTATTCTACTCAGGCCACATTACGCTAACAAATTTACCAGTTGAGGAAAACCCAAATGCCATGCTGAAAATCCTAAGGTTTTAAAGACACATGATTAGAATAAGGGTTGAAACATAAAAATACAAAGTATAGTCCTATGATGGGAATTCATGCACTAAGTGTTTCAAACTGTTGAGCTCTGTCAAGTTCGCAAACGATTGTGAAAAGCAAAAGTTATGGCTGGCTTTAAGAAAAGCTCAGCAAGGAAATTTGTTTTCAAACATGCAATTAAAATAACATATTCAGCTATATTTATTATGCAGAATTTTAATCTTTCATGTGTTACAGTTCTATATACACAAATCCAGCTCTAAATTTTGTGCTATAGCTCTATAATACCCACATAATTAGAATTCTTATTTTTATGTAATATTATGTCTCTCATTTGTAACTAAAAAAATTAAGGTATTAACATAATGAGTATATTTTGATACAATCAACATAATTTTTAGGTTGTTGAACAGTCTTTTCTGCTATAAATTCACTACATATGTCGCAAGAAAAATCTTTTGTGACCTTTAACACTATGGTGTATGATTCCAATAACAAGATTACCAAGGGCGAAAGAGGTCAATTTGAAAATTAAAAATGGAATGAGGAAGAATTTAAATTTTAATTGCATTACAATATGATATTGTCATTGTTAGGTGAATCTGTTTTCTAAAAAGCCATACTCTATTCATCTTTTAACTTATAGTTCAACAGAAATAATGTTAAACTATAAGTTAAGTAGCAGCAGGCATATCACAATTTTACATAGTACTACTCAAGGCAAGTCACTAGGATATTAAGGGATTAGACAGGCACAAAATGATATAACTGTTTATTAATATTTATACAAGAGAGATGAATTGTCACATGGAAATGACTTGAAATTAATTCACTGTTTAAAGTATCCCTTGAAGAGGTAATATTTCTATTGGTAGAGTTGTTTCTTTCATTCATAATACAATTTCTTTGAAAATCTTCTAGTAATAAAATAAAAAATTTCCAGTATGGAGTATATGAGTCCAGTTTAAAAATGGCTGACTTTTTACATTTAAATATTTTCCACAGAATTCACATCTGTAAGGTGGGTGTGGCTGTGGGTGTGGGGTTGGGGTACCGCACCAATGAGCTACTTTTCAGACATACTCAGTGTTCATTTTACATTGAGATATTATTCATTTTAGCGTTTTAATTTCTTTTAAAGTTTATATATATATATATATATATATATATATATAATTTTAGTGGATTCTTCATTATATCCAACAAATATCATGGGGATAGATAGATAGATAGATAGATAGATAGATAGATAGATAGATAGATAGATACTACATATCATTAATCTTTCTGGCTAGAATAAAGACACACCTTTAGTACACACCTTTAACACCAAACAATGACTGCTAATTGAGGGACAAAGTGATGAATCAGAGAAAGATTTGATAGAATGAGTCAGAGCAAAGGTATGCCCCACTCCCAGGAGAACAGACAGGAAAGAACAGCACAAAACCCAAAAGAGTTCATAGACAGTACGGTAAGAGAGTTCATGAAGACAGTATAGCAGTGCGGTTCATGGACAAAGAACAGCACAGTTCAGGGGTGCTATGCAGTTTGGTGGAGTTTGGTGCAGTTGAATTCAGCCCAGTTGAATTCATATAGTTCAGTTCATGGTTTTCAGAGGCAGCTTTTCCAAGCAGAAAAATTCAGTGAAAAACAGAGAGAAACCAGTTTCAATCAGTAAACTTGAAGAGGAATTTTGAGCAAGAACAAATAAGTTGAGGCAGCCAGCCAGAGTTCTAGAGAACTAGAAACAAAGAGCCTGTTCAGCACAAATTCTCAGATATTATAGGCTGAGGGTAAAAGCTAAAGCCTTCAAGACCCAGGCTTGCAGAAGATTACATTTTATGGAGCTTCCAGGCCTAAGCCTACAGATAGGTGGAGAAAATGTGAGAGCTAAGCCCAAGATATATATTCGTAAAACTTTGGTATGCTTCTCATCTCTTCTCTTCATCTGAGAAAATGAAAAGAGTATTTACTTCTGGAAGCAATTTATATAAGGTCTAGCACCCACAATTATCTTCACCAGGTTAGAATTCTTCTTGGACTCTTGCTTTACGTTATAGCCTGGAAGGACTTTCCTAAAGTTGTTCTTATTTCTCTAATACATATATTTATTAATACATAATTTTTTCTTAGAAAAAAATTATGTGTGCATGTGTGTATGTGTGTGTGTGTGTGTGTGTGTATAAGACAGAGAGGAAGAGAAAGAGAGAGAGGAGACAGAGACAGCATAATAAAGAGAGGCCATTATATTTTCGCATGTTGCTTTAATTTCTCATTACAATGGGTTAATTAACCTGTGTGATTTAAGAATTCATTATGCTTGTTAATTATTTATTTTAAGAAATAGCACTTGTAGTGATGAGACTTAACAGACTACAGGCAGATGGCAATAGTAGAGAACTCCCCCTTTCACTGGACTAGGGAAAGGGGATAGGAGGGACTGGGGGGGATTTGAGAGACGGGGTTTCAATAGGGATATATAATAAATAAATTGTGAAGACAAAAATAAAATTAATAATAGAGCTATCATGTAAATCATAATGTAAACACTACATTTATGCTTATATTGTTTATTGGTTTTTTTATTTCTTTTATGAAAAAGGAAAACTATAAAAGGAAAGAAGAAAACATTTATTAATACCAATCATCATAGCTTTCTTTTCCAGATATGTTTTTACAAACTTCACATAAAAGACATTAACTGTGTAACTGGAAAAACAATGCATGTTTTGAATAAATCTAAGAATTAAGCCAGAATTAAGAAAACAATCCTGGTGTATATTTCCCTAAATTTTTGTGCAGATGAGTGAAAAGAAGTACAACATATATCCACTTATACTTTGTAATACTTTTTCTTCATATGTATCCATATTTCTGAATTGACTTTAGCCATCTTAAGGAAGATTTCTTCCAGAAAATTAGAGTATCAGCTGAAAATTATGTTAACTAATAAAAAACACGTTGATGTGGACAGATATAAGTACATTACAAAGTTTTATATTGTGAATTCTCTATTTGCTTTAATCATCTCAAGCATTAAGTAGATGTTTAGTAATATTAAAATCATTTTGTTATAAGGAAGTTAAGTAACTCCTATAATTGAATCTTCAAGGAGAAAATTACAAATAGGAAATTTAAGGCCAAACCATGTTGATTCTAAAAACTTAATTCACAGAGAAGACCCCTGTGGCCAGATATTTTGGTTCTTTTGCTCTCCTTGTGGAGCTCCTGTCCTCTCCAGATCTTACTAACTCCCCCTGATTTAATATGATTCCCTGCACTCTGCCCAAAGTTTGGTTATGAGTCTGAGCACCTGCTTTGATACACTGCTGGGTAGAGTCTTTCAGAGACCCTCTGTGGTAGGCTCTTGTCATATAACCTAGAACCCCTGCTCAGATGTAACCCATGGCAGCTCAGTATTCAAGTGGTTACCCTAGTAAGGGGCACAGGGACTCTCTCTGACATAAAATCAGTGGCTGGCTCTTTCACCACTCCCCACGTTGAGGGAGGAGCAGCCTTGACAGGCCACAGAGTAGGACACTATGGCCAGTCGTGAAGAGACTTGATAAGCTAGGGTCAGATGGAAGGGAAGGAGGACCTCCCTATCAGTGGACTTGGAGAGGGGCATGGGAGGAGTTGAGGAAGGAAGGGTGGGATTGGGAGGGAATGAGGGAGAGGTTACAGCTGGGATACAAAGCTAATAAAATATAATATAAAAAATAAAAATTTAATTCAAAAAACTTAATTCTCAAAATTATGATTTTATTGTTTTAAACTACTGTATTCACCCATCAAATATGTCTATGGATTTACTTGATATGGAGTAATGTATGACATACAAATAGGTCTCATATGATAGTCTTGTGAAAACTTGAACAGTAGGATGGATACCTTACATAATTTCTATGAGAAGTAACATTCATTATTTTAATGAGGCAGATCCAAAAAATAAATAGTTTTGTATTGTGGTGAATGCCTAGAATGGCTGCTAAGACAATTAATTGCCCGACACTAATTGTCTTATACTAAGACAACTAAATGCCTGACACGTGTTCTCTGGACACTTGGAATCATGCTGAAATTTAAGGAGAGAAAAAAGCACATATTACACAACATAGAGAAACTGGAATAGTTAAGATTAGGTACAGGCAGGGATCAAGAAAGAAGAAAAGCCTGGAATTTGTTGCCAGGTGGAAAGCTAGTCCACTGTGGTGCTCTGTGCATATATTTCTTGTACCACAACTGAAGCTCTCTAGAAGCAGTGGCCATAAACACTGACAATAAAGCAGTGATAAAAAACACGGAGCTAAAGTATTCACACAGCGTTCTCATGGAGCCCAGAACAGATCCTGAACTGTTTTAGCTAGCTCCTCCAAACTGAAGATACTGTATTTCTAGCAAAATACAGAGTTCCTTTGCATAAATCCAAAGTAAGAAAAAAGAAAAACTAAAGTTTTCTATGATAATATGTAAAACTAGCTTGAAGATGGTTACTTAGTCATCCATGTTAAGCTATAAGGCCAAGTTGAAAGGCAGATTAATCTAGAAACCATTGTTCCAGCACTTCAGAAGTGCATGTTCTGGGAGAATTATTTAAAATATACCATCTCTTTAATGAAGGAATTGTAATGAGATTTTAAACCTGATATTTTTTTTTACATAAGTTTGAAGTGTGGTTTTGACCCTGAAATTTTCAAGAAGAAAGCAAATCACTTCTTTTCTATGACAGTTGGAGTAGTGAGTTTGATGCATTCCAGAGTCACAGTGGTAGGTGATTCCAACTGCTTTGAAAGAGTCTCTCAAATGCCTGGGTTTCTAATTAGGTTTATGTTTATGTGTGAATGGGAAATACATTTTATAATCTTCAGGGAAAACACTGTTTTTTAATTTTTTATAAAAACCAGAATTGTTTCATGCTTACTAGACCTTTAATAGTTAGATTTTGACATAAATAAAAATAAACCCAAGGATAAAAGGCTTTCAAAGTTTTTGAAGCGGCAGTAAGATAAAATGTACTTGGTCTTTGCTGTTAGTAATTTTCCTGTGGAGGTGACTGGCATGTTTCTTGTAGTATTTTTGTCTATAGTGGAAATGTATATGGGTTAACTTTAGTATCCTGCATAGATACCAGAAAATTACTCTAGGGGAACGTGTTGTAACCTGAGTGGGCTGGTAAAATGCGTAGTGTTGAATGTTAGTGTATTGTATTAGAATAAAACGTATTAGAGGTGTACATAAAGTTTAGTAGCTTTAATAGTGAAAGGTGTTTGATAATACCTTCTCTAAATTAAAAATGCATATGTACTGTGCAGGAGTAGAGCATCTATAGGCTATCAGGCTTTGGGGGCATAGGATTTATCATTTTTTTACTTTATCAGGGTTCCACAACTGTAAAAACACTGGGAATATATGTTCAAAGCAGTTTACATTTTCCAGATCAGCGCTGCATTTTAACATGGCATCGTATCTGTAAAAGGCTGAATTTTCAACAGTTGTTGTGATTTAAAAATAACGTGGCTTTCACGTGAAAGTTAATGTGTATGGAAAGTTGATGGGTGCTGCTCAGTTTGAAGAACAGTTTTACTTTCCAAACAGTACAATTTATCAGTGGGTAATACTTCATAATGTGTTTTCACGAAAATCATAAACGTTTATTCAAGCAACTGCTGAGTGCTTAAATACAAATTTACCTTAAGTAGTATGACTACGTATAGTCATAAGAATTTTAGCCATTTCTTTTGGACAAAAACATAGTAAGGAAATATTTAAATAGTAAAAATATTGTAAGCTGCTAAAATTGGAAATTTATTTCATAAAATAAATAACTATAACTAAATTATTGAAGTTTTTGATCTGTGGAGTTTGCTTTACCCCTAAACATACTAACTAAACCAGTGGCAATCTTAACAATCCAGCAATCTTTCTACAGGAATCAGGTCACACTCCTGCCCTGTAGTGCATTCTGTCTCTTCTCTTCCTTTTTCTGGTACAGCCTATAGCTTCTGTCGCCATGCAGACTCTTTTTTTTCTGCCATTGCAAAACACTACTGTGGTCCTATCTACGCTCTAGTTTGTTCTCTTGGTGCTAATAGTCACTACGGATAAGCCAAGCTCAGCTATGTGAAGTGATACATAGTGCTAGACCCTGAAAATATATTATCTGTCAGGGTCTTTCTAATCTATCTCTCTCCATCCCAAATTCTATCATGTTGTTTCTATATGATGCTCTGTCTCCTCCAATTGTTATTCCACTTTATGTTCAAATCCTGGGCTCTACGACTTCTCTCCTGGTGAAGTTAATCTTGAGCACAACTTTTCTCTTTTACTAATATTTTAAAATTATTTTTTATTTATTACAATTTATTCACTTTAACTCCCAGCTGTAGCCCCTCCTTTATCCCCTCCCAACCCCACCCTCACTCCCTCATCTCCTTCCATAACCCTCGCCCAGTCCACTGATAGGGGAGGCCCTCCTACCCTTCCATCTGAACCTAGCCTATCAGTTCTCATCCAGATTAGCTTCAGTGTCTTCCTCTGTGGATTGGAAAGCTGCCTCCTTGGCCCCCTTTAGGGGGAGGTGATCAAAAGTTTCAGCCACTGAGTTCATGTCAGAGACAGTCCTTGCTCCCATTACTAGGGAACTGACTTTGAGATTGAGCTGCCAAGGGATAAATCTGTTCAGGGGTTCTAGGTTATCTCCTCGAATGGCCCTTGTTTGGAATTTCAGTCTCAGAAAAAGACCCCTGTGCCCAGATATTTTGGTTCTGTTTTTCTTCTTGTGGAGATCTTGTCCCCTCCAGGTCTTTCTATCTCCCCTTCTTTCATAAGATTCTCTGCATTTTTCCCAAAGTTGTGCTATGAGTCTCAGCATCTGCTTTAATATTCTGCTGGGTAGAGTCTTTCAGAGGCCCTCTGTGGTAGGCTCCTGTCCTGATCCATGTTTTCTCCCTGTTCTATCTGTCTATCCCATTTGCTTTTCTGAATGAGGATTGAGCATCTTACCCAGAGTCCTCCTTTTTCCTTAGCTTTATTAGGTGTACAGATTTTAGAATGTTTATCCTATATTACTTGTTTAATATCGACTTATAAGTGAGTATATGACATATGTCTTTCTGTTTCATGGATAGCTCACCCAGGATGATCTTTTCGAGTTCCTACCTTTTGCCTGAAAATTTCATGGTTACCTTGTTGTTAATTGCAGAGTATTACTCCATTACGTAAATGTACCACAAATTTTGTATCCATTCCTCTATTGAGGGATGTCTAGGTTTTTTCCAGATTCTGGCTCTTATGAATAAAGCTGCTATAAACATAGTTGCTAGGAGCTCCACAAAGAGCAAATATATCTGGGCACAGGGTCTTTTCTGAAACTGACATTCAACCAAGGAACATGTATGGATATAACCTAGAACCTCTGCTCAGATGTAGCCTGTGGTAGCTCAGTAACCAATTGGTTTCCCAAAGTGAGGGGAACAAGGACTATTTCTAACAGGAACTCAATGAAGATACCTGATAAAACAGGATCAGATGAATGGGGGGAGTTCCCCCCCTATCAGTGGACTTGGAAAGGGGCACAGTGGTGATGAGGGAGGGAGGGAGGGACTGGGAGGGAATGAGGGTTCAGGGCACGGCTGGGATACAGAATTAATAAAATGTAACTGATAAAAATAAAAAAAAATAAATAAATAAAGAGGAAAAAAAAACATAGTTGAGCAAAAGTACTTGATGTATAGTTGAGCATCTTTTAGATATATGCCTATGAGTGGTATAGACGGATCTTGAGGTAGCACTATTCCTAATCGTCTGAGAAAGTGCCAGATTGACTTCCAAAGTGGTTGTACCAGTTTACATTTCCACCAGCAATGGAGGAGGGTTCCCCTTCCTCTACATCATCCTTAATATGTGTTGTCACTTGAGTTTTTGATCTTTGCCATTTTGATGTGTGTAAGGTCAAATCTCGGGGTAAATTTGATTTGCATTTCCCTGATGACTAAGGACATTGAGCATTTCTTTAAGTGTTTCTCTGCCATTGGCTGTTCCTCTATTGATAATTCTCTGTTTAGCTCTGTACTCCATTTTTTAATTGGATTACTTGATATGTTGGAGGATGGAAAGATCTCCCATGCTCATGGCTTGTCAGGATTAACATAGTAAAAATAGCCATTTTACCAAAGGCAATCTACAGATTCAATGCAATTCCCATCAAATTACCAACACAATTCTTTGAATACCTTGAAAGAAAAAATTTTCAACTTCATATGGAATAACAATAAACCCAGAATAGCTAAAACAATGTTCTTCAATAAAAGTACCTCTTTTGGATGAATCGCCGGCACTGGTCTAAAGGTATACTACAGAGTAACAGTAATGATAATAATAATAATAATAATAATAATAACAACAACAACTATGGTACTGGCATTGAAACAGAATGGTAGATCAACAGAATTGAATAGAAGACACAGAAATAAACTCATACACTAATGGACACCTGATTTTTTATGAAGATGTCAAAACAATACAATGGAAAAAAATACAGCATATTTAACCAATGGTGCTGGTCTAACTGGGTATCTACATGTAGAAAAATGCAAATAGATCTATACTTATGACCCTGCACAAAACTAAAGTCCAAGTGCATCAAAGACCTCAACATAAAACCAGACACACTAAAGCTATTAGAAGAAAAGCTGGGAAGAGCCTTAACTCATTGGTACAGGGACATCTTCCTGAATGGAACACCTACAGCGAAGGCTCTAAGATCAATAATCAATAAATGAACATCATGAAACTGAAAAGCTTCTGTAAAGTAAATGACCCTGTCATCAGAACACAATGACAGCCTACAGATTGGGAAAGGGTTTTCACCAACCCTATATCTTACAGAGTGCTAATATCCAGAATATATAAAACTCAAGAATTTAATGAGCACAACTTTTCTTAGTTTCTTTTCTCCAGCCTGCAATTTTCTGATATGGTTTTTCCTGATTCATTACAGAGATTATAAAAAATTATTCTAGAATTGTAATGTAACAGTGTCTTTGTTCTCAAGCACAAATAATATGGCAAATATGTGTCACATTATTTGATGCTTATCCTAAATAAAAGCAGCATCTGTTTTCCAAAAGAAATAATTACCCACCTGATGTCAGCTGAAGTTAGAAAACATATCTTCAGTTCTGCCTCCAATATTCTTTTAATTTTAGAAGTTTTTTTTTTTTGGGGGGGAAGGATGTTTGTACTTTTGTTTGATTCCTCAAGTTTTAACTAAGGGCTTTGCACATGGAACTTTGTTTTGTGTTTTTTTAAGTTGTAATATCTTAGACCTCTTAAACTCCACAGTGTGGATATAAATAAAGACATCTGCTCAATAAGGTGTCTGCATTTCTACAACATCACTGACAGGACTGCCAATGTATTTATGTCTTATACTGATAAAATTTTTAAATGTGAGTCATTTTAATAATGTTGCATTTTGGACCTACAGAACTGAATAAAGGCTAATGTTTAATACTCCTTGCCGCAGAATACAGTCATAAAGATGGAAGTATGTTATTCAAAACATTGTGACTGCTTCTCATTCCTGGTGCTCAGTCTCATCTATTTCCATTTTTAGTGCTTAGACATAACAAAACTCAGTGAAAATAAGACACAGATACTTAGTCATCTGTCACATCAGGACCTGTGTAAAAGATAAAATATCTGTAATAATCACTTTATTTTGATTTAAAAATTAAAATTTTGATGCTGATTGGTAAGATAGTCCTACCTAATTTAAAGCAAATAATGTAGTAATTAGTTCACTGCTTCATTTGTTTTCTTACACATACCAAACGGAGACTATGATAGTAGTCCTTGTGTCCTTGTGAATGCCCTATGTCCAGTTAATAATCCAAAACTTACTTACACATCTGTTGCTATGAGCATTTATTATTTATGCATTTATTTGTTCATCCATGTATTCATTTCTATATTCAATTAACCATAAATTTTTTACCTCAAATAAAAAACAGCATTAGCATCAAAATTTTTTCAGTGATTAAACACTGCAATAAATTCATGTTTTTTCCATGCATTATTTATAAACTATATCATCTATTTTTTTAATCTTTTTAATAATGGTGTTAGATTTGGAACACAAAGTAGTAGGCTTCATTAAAACATTTTCATGAATTTATGTCATTATACTTTTTTCTCATAAATCCTCTTTTGCCATTTCTCTTTTCTTGTCCAGCTCTTACTAGCTCCATTGTTAGTCCAGAGCAGCTCCTCTATCTGTTTTCTTATCACCTGTATTCCATTACTTTCTTATTTCTCTATCATCTCCCTTAAAGCCTTGTCTTCCTTTTCCATCTTGCCCTTTATCCTGCCTTTATGAGCTATAATAGGAAGGTCCTTATTTACCTATGATATTTGAGCTAGTTTACCTAAAATATTAAAAGATTTTAGAAACATAGTTTAAGTTTATATGCAACTGAAGAAATGAATAGGTAGGAGAATTAAAGTTATTTAATTCTATCATAACTATTATGAGGAGTCAATACTATAAC
The DNA here is from genome assembly GCA_010120015.1 of Rhombomys opimus. NCBI lineage: Eukaryota > Metazoa > Chordata > Mammalia > Rodentia > Muridae > Rhombomys > Rhombomys opimus. The sequence continues at coordinate 482,709 of REGO01000597.1, forward strand.
AGTAAGTTATTTGAAGCTAAATAATAGAAGAAAATAGAAGGTAAAATCCTAGAACAAAGAACTGTAGTGTCTCCCTGGCTTTTCTTGTCTTGGGAGTAATTTTTCTGATGTAAAAGTGCAAATAACTTCAGACACTGTGAAACTGACAGCCCACATCTAGTTAAAACTCTCCTTTAGGCAATACTTTTGAGCTATGACACAATCAGTTAGGTCAGGTGCATTCCACGGACTTTTAGGCAGTGAGTGATCATCTTCTGGTATTTATAAACCCTTTCCACTAAATGCATTCAATTGGACAATAACAGAGATTTATTTTATTCTGTTTTGTTTCTTTTTATGTTCATGTCTTATTTTTTATTATATAATTCTTATAGGCATGAAATTTGGAATTTGCGTTTCAATTTAAATACATATAATACCATTAATTACCAAAAAATCTTTTAGAATTAAAATGAATTAGGCAGAAATTTGATTAATTTTGTTACTAAATATATGCCATAGGAATAAATACAATGTGTTTACCATCTTCATATCCAAACTTATTGTTAAATATCTCAATTCTATAAACTCAGTAATTTTATTGCTTTTATTTTCACTTAGAAATTTTTTTTTTTCATAATGCTTTTCAGGCAATAACATACTTCTCTGCTAAGGGAACCATGACATAATACAACTGAGTCACTGACCTAAAATAACAGCTTGTTTTCACTTAACATCCCAGGTGCAAGTGCTGCCAGGTTTGGTTTCTGATGAGCTCTGTCTTCTCTCTTGAGTAAGGCTGCTTTTTCCCTGATTTTATATATAATTTTTCAGCTAAGCATCTGAGTTCCTGGTACTTGTAATTCTTCTTAGGTGATGAGCTTTGTAGGAATGGAACTCCATATTTTTTGACATTTAACCTTAATTACTTTCTTAATGATCGCATGAGAGTGATTCACATTGAGAGTGAGACTTATGAAGGGACAAAATGCAGTCACTGGCACAAATACTTCATTTGAATTAAAATATATTACCATAGCACTCTGAACAATTAAAAAAAAACAGTTTATATACATACATATATCCAATAAAATATTCCAAGAATAAAATAATTGTCTTAAAAATACTTTCTTACATTTAAGATTTATTTAATATCCTGATATAAATATATATAGTTGAATAAGGAAATATTGAGTCCAAAAATATTTAAATCATCGAAATGATTTTAATTTTTATTTTAAGGAACATCCTTGAACTTGTTCAAAATAATGTCTTGTTGTAATGATATTTCAATGTTTTTATAGTTAAAATTGAGAAACAAGAATGTGTTTCATTCAAAATTATACAGAATACAGACACAGTTACCATTGTATTAAAAAACAGTAAAGCTGAAATTTTGCACATGTAATTGGATAAACGAAAAATACAATGTTTCTTTGAGAACCCTGATACTTTCAACTTAGTATCTACATTTGCATCTAGATTGAACACAAGATTATATCAAAAGAACTATACATACAGAAGCAAATTAGCTCTACAATGGGCACAAGATACAGATATGGACACAGATACCCACTAGTTTGTAACCACAGGAATTCCATAAAAAAATAGAAGCCATAATAAATACACAGAGAATCTGAATGGTAATAAAGTAAAAAATATATAAATAAACTTAAAACGTGAAAAATAAAAAGATTAAAAAAATACTCAGCTCTAACATAGTACTGTGACACTATGAACCTCCCAATATTCTGCTGAATACTTTTGTTGGTCTGCTGCTGGACCTGCAGCATACCGTTAAGAGTAATTTGCTCTCCCAATGAAACTCCCATAGAGAAAAGTAAATTTTAATTTGCAAGTAGTTTTCAGCCTTCTGGGAAAGAGAGGGGGGCATGTGTCCACTTCTTCTTTTAGCCTTAGGCTACCTTCTGCTGCAGACCGTTGTAAGACATTTGCATGCTGCTTCAGTACTCTATGAGTCAATATGTATGTGACTCCTAATGATTTAAAGGTTCTTGCTTCCTTGGTGTCCTCCATCCCTCTGTCCATTACCCTTTTTCTTCCTCTTCTTCTGCAGGGCTCCATGGTAGGGGGGAGAGAGGCATTGATCTATGAATATAGCAGCAAGTTATTAGGAATGATTTTATTGTTATGTTCTTTATTTACAGTTTTTTAAATTAAGTTTTTATTTTTTATATTAATTACAGTTTATTCACTTTGTTTTCCAGATGTAGCCTTCTCCCTCCTCCCTTCTAAATCCCACCCTCCCTTCCTCATCTCCTCCTATGCTCCTCTCCAAGTCCAAAGATAGGGGAGGTCCTCCCCACTTCCACCTGACCCTAGCTTATCTGGTCTCATCCAAACTGGCTGCATTGTCCTCCTCTGTGGCCTGGCAAGGCTGTTAGCCCCCTCAGGGGAAGACAGTCAAAGAGCTATCCACTGATTTCATGTCAGAGACAGGCCCTGTTCCCTTTACTAGGGTACCCACTTGGAGACTGAGTTGCTATGGGCTACCTCTGAGCAGGGGTTCTAGGTTATAGCCATGAATGGTACTTGGTTGGAGTCTCAAAAGAGACCCCTGTGACCAGATATTTTGTTTCTGTTCTTTTTAGAAGAACAATAGTATTTTGTTTTTGCCGTTGGTCTCTGAGCTATCTAGTCTCAAGTTGTTGATCACTCAAACAGTGTCGGTTATGAGTTCCATCTTGTGAAATGGGTCTTAAGTCAAATCATATAGGCTGTTTACTCCCACAATATTTATGCCACCATTGCATTAGCATATATTGCAAGTATTTTATGTCCAATTTTTCTCCACAAAGAAAAGATTCTAAATTCCTAAATCCTTCTTCCCACAACATAATCCATCATAACCCTTTGCAAATCTGTTGTTTAAAAGAAGGAAGATCCCAACCGTTATTTTACCAATAAATACTCGGGAGCCAGGTGCTGTTTTTCAAACCTGTTAGCTCAGAAAAGCAGAGAAAGTAACCAGCTAATGTTCCTTCTCAGCTCAGGTCTGAAAGGAAAAACCTGGAAAGGCTCAATAGCTCAGCTGACAGTCCAGGAGCAAAAGGATAAATAAATAAATAAATAATAAATGAAGACAAGGCCAAAGACTTGCTAGCTCAAAGCCCCAAAAGCCAGAGATCTGAGGAACTGAAGCCTAAGCAAAAGCCTTTATTCTTCTCCACTCTATTCTTCTCCACTCTGTCTTAAATACCCCTCAACGGAAAGTCTGCCCTGGTCTTTAATTCCTGTCAGCTGGTTTCTTGCTCTGCCTCCTGAACTAGGGTTATCTTTATCAAATCCTGTGTACACACTGCTCATGGTTTAAAGGCCTGTGTTAGGGCTTGGTGAACCACACCATAATCACCAGTTTACAATAAACAGGAAGTTCTTGGACTAAAGGTGTGCAAAAGGGCTCACCCACAACAAAGAAACAGGATTTTACCATTCACAATTTTGGGGTTCACAATGAGGTCAAATATCCTGCCACACACATCTGTGTCCAGAAGTTCAGAATACATCCAGCAGCCAAATTGGCTTAGAAGTCATACAATTTTAAGCATTAAAAATTACATGAAAACCATGGTTTGGCGAAACAAAATAAAATATATGAAATAGTGAATGCGAAATAAAATCTGTCACTTTCAGATTTTTTTTTTTTAATCATAGCTGACTATAGTTGGTTCTGAGTATGCAGGGATGAAACTCTCCTGAACCATTCCTCCATAATCCTGGGCTATTACAACCTGGTAGCTCCTCCATTTTGTTTTATAAAGGAACAGAATCATCATAGTCACCCTCTAGGGTGGGTATTGCTTGGCATTAAACCAGAACTTGGTTGGTAGTGACTTCGGCAATATTGCTTACTTGTTGCTTTAGAAATTGGACAAAACAGGAGGAAAAACACAGGCAGTATGGGACCAGTATGGGAAAAAGACAAGCTACCAGAGGGTATGAGTACCATGGGTAGGGCTGTTGGGTGCACAGCTTGTCTTGAGATCTTAGAGCATTTGTATGTTTTGTTGCACCTGTCCAGATTCATTGACATAGAAGCACCATTTCTCCCCACCAACACGAAGCAATTTTCTCCTTGTGAAGCAGTCTGTAAGTTCAGAGCTCTCAGATTTTGTAGAATATCCTTTGCTAAGATGATGAACTGTCACTGAAGTGATTTGAGACTCTCTGTGTTGTAAGCCATGGTGAGGTCAAGCTTCTCCTGGAAGTTGCCTTCCAAGTGATGTGTTTGGACAAGGGCTTCTCAAGTGGCTCCTGTGGTACCAAGGAGATGATGAGACCCAGTCCAAAGAAGAGAAGGATGAAGACCTCCTTTTTCTTTGGATCCCCTCCAAGCTGTAAAGTGAAGTCTTTGGGCTCATAGAGGAAAACTCATTATGGCTGGGAACCAAAGAGTCCTGGGCTGGTTCTGTGTACAGACATAAGCAAACCCCATTCCAGTTATAAAAAGGGCACCTGGTGCCTTCCAAATGCCATTCTAGGGATCACGGTTTTGTACTAAGATGGGAGGAGTTTTCCAGCTTAGTGCCAATGGAGGGAAATAAGGGATATTCAGAGCTCTTGTAACTATTAAATATATTTAGAGAAAACAGAGCCATCATTAATTGTTATGTTGGGGGAGAGAATTTACATTTTGTTTTTTTAAGTCAGGCTTTAGGGTTTGATGTGTTCTTTTTATTTCCCCTTGGCACTAGGGGATTTTGAGGAATCCCTGTGTGGTGGGAAATTTCCCATTGTGAGCAGAAGGTATTTGAACTGGGAACTAGTAAAGGCAGGATCATCATCATTTTTTGTGTGTTGCAGAATGTCCATGATGGCAAAGGTGGAGAGCACATGGTGATTTAACGTTTTTGAATTTTCTCTTGTTTGGGCTGGGGAAGGTGGGTGACATCAATTTTCCAGAGGGCATTACATTTGAGACCTAGGGGTTTAGTGCCCATAGTTTGTAAAGCTGGGGTAGTAAGAAGGGATGAAACAAGAGGCATATGTTTTGTTTTGTTTTTTCCTCTGAAGTTGAACAAGAAAGATGTGGAGAAAATGGATGAGAAGACCTTTTATATTTGTGTGTGTGTGTAAGTGGAATTGATCTGATTGTTCTGTGGAAGCTCTGAAATTTCCTGGATAGGCATTCTGGTCACCAAAGTGTTTCCCTCTTGTCAGTGGACTGTGGACGATGAGACCTGGCATGCTGGAAGTAGAGGAGAGAGGTTCATCTCTGTAAGAGGATGGAGACATGGATAAACAGATGGGAATGTTTATTAGCCTCTAACTTGACAAAGGATCTTGATAACCAGTGAAGCAAATTAACAGCACATATACTGTCTAAAACAGAAAGTAGATGACATAGAGTTTTTTATATCGTGGAACGTGTTTGGGTAGCTCTCTGAATCAAATAATGTGCAGTAGAATAGTATATTATTACTATGGCTCTCCACTTTCCCCCTTCAGTAAACACTGAGGGGGATCCCAGTGATGGGCTTCTTTGCAAAGAGCTTATTAGGGGGCAGCCCCTGCAACAAGGGTGGAGCAGAAACCCATCCTTAGTAAGAGCCATTAACTTGTTCCTTTAAGGTAATAGCAAAGTGGGTGTGATTTCTGAGTACCCAATGAATAGCAAAGAAAAACCAGTGACAAGAATATTGGGTTCTTTTCCTAAGGCTTATAGTGCTCTATCACTGCCATTTCTAATCTACAAAACTATCTTTTATTCACCAGATGTAATTGCCATCTCAGAGGCCTACTGGTGACTTTCTAATACTTTCTGAACTCTGGCTGGCAGGTTCAACTCAGCAGATCTGGTTCAAACTCCTCTCCAAGCTGACTGATTCAATTTGGCATCTCTCATCTTCTGACTGAAGTGCTCTGCTCTGCCTCTGGAAGTTTGTACTAATCTGTCTCCTTATTCTCTGGCTTCATTTCCCTCTGCTGACTTGCACTGAACAGCAAGAACTCACAAACAAACTCAACTGAATTGCATTGAACTCAATTCCACTTACCACTGACTGGTAGAACTCAACTCTGTGACCCAACTGATTCTCTCAGGGCTCTCTTAAATATCTTCTTTCCTGTGCTGTTCCTGTGAGAGTTGGAGCTATCCTATTCTGTCAAATCATTCTCTGGTCTGTCACTTTGTTTCTCAATTAGACATCATTTGAGATTAAAGTTCTCTACTAAAGGTATGTCTGCAATCCAGCCATAGTGATTAAAGGTATGTGGAATGTCTGCATTCTAGCCATGCTAAAATGCCTATGATAAAAGTCTTGGAGAGATCAGGGATACAAGGGCCATACCTAAACATACTTTCACTGAGCCAAGGCTTGAAGAAACACAGAGATAAGGCAAGAAAGAGGCTAATCTATAGTTAGCTAATATTTAATGTGTAGATAATAGCTGTATTAGTGTGGTGCATTCAATAATAGGAAAAGAAGCCTTCTGTCAAAATAAAAATGCATTGATAGTCTGCAAGGCAGAGCTTTTCAGAGGTCTTCTGTGTCAGGCTCCCATGCATGCAGAGGGTGGAGGAAGGGAGGGATTGGGACAGGAGGAGGGAGAGAACCACAGGGGGGATACAAAGTGAATGAAGTGTAATTAATAAAGAAAAAAAGAAAGAAAGCGCAAAAAAATAAATTAAAAAATAAAAAGGATGCAAGCAGTCAAAAAATAAAAAATAAATAAAAATGCAACGAAAATCATATAACTAATTTATAACTTGGAAATTTAGAACTTTTTCCTTTAAGAGTTCTATTTTCATTCCAAATATATTAGAGAAAAAATGAAATAAAGAAGAAAAGAAGGAATTTTGGAACAAAGAAATTAATTAATGACAGTTGACTTTTTTTTTCTTTTTTAGATTGTAATTCTTTTTTTTTAATTTTTATTTTTATCAGTTACATTTTATTAATTCTGTATCCCAGCCGTGCCCCGAACCCTCATTCCCTCCCAGTCCCTCCCTCCCTCATCACTACTGTGCCCCTTTCCAAGTCCACTGATAGGGGGGGACCTCCCCCCATTCATCTGATCCTGTTTTATCACAGTTGACTTTTATTTTCTCCTTAGATGTATCAAAAAATGAGTATTGATTAGGGTTATAAGAAAAGATCACTCCCACACAAGGAATCACATTTTTCAGTCATCCAATATTCCAAAGTTTCATGATCTATAACTGAAATAAGACCAATGTGAATAGGGTTGTGTAAGTCATGATAAGAGATTACATTTGAATTAGGTAGGATAAATAATACTCAGAGATTTAAAATTGTAATTTCTATTTTAATGAACTTCTGAAATTTTAAGTAAGTGCTTAAATGGCATTAAACAATTTAAAATTTTATCTTTAGGATATCATGTATAGAATAATATAGAAGGTGATAGAAATAGATAGAGGTCATATATTATAATAATTCTAGGGGAAATTATCATTTGCTCATTACAATAATGAATGTGACATAAAAGTAATTCAAATCCATAAGAAGCAAAAATACAAACATAATTTATAATTGGCAGTTTAGAGTAGTATGTAAAGAATTTGTATGTACATTACTTCCATTTTTTTTTTCTATGCAGGGATTAAAGCATGTTAAAACTAGTTATTTAAGCTGAACGAAAGTGGCTTCTTTTGTGAAACAGGATTTACATGAATTCAACCCTAACCTGAAATACTTGCAATTCTAAAGAGAAAAATATTGTGGGATGTAGAGAGAAAGTTCTAATATAATTAAATGCAGCTAAGTCCAAAGAATTGAGGAAACCAGACAGGCAGTTTGAGGAGAGCACAATATGTGGGGAGCAAAGATAACCAGTGTTTTATAAACCTGTGTTAGAATACCGAATAAACCCGATTACTTTGTACAATTAATGTGTGCTACTAAAAAGAATGTGGCTATTATACCAAAATTTTCATCAAGGGCAGTTAGCAATTGTTTTGGTACATATCAGCATTTGTTTTTTTATAATAACCATTTCTGAGCAATGAAACAAATCAATATTCTGTAATCACACAGCAATTTCCAGTTGACCTTGAGAAATTATGCTCCTGATGTTAGTGTAAAAGATAGGACTAGGAAACACTTGAAACTAATTTGGAGGGACTCCAAGATGGCGGAGAGCAGAGCACACTGTTTGGAGAGGCAGAAGACATGAATCTCCGGAATTGGTGAGTGGAGAGTCAATCGAAGCTAGAATTTGGACTTTTGGGCTTTCTAAAGGAGAGGGGCCACCACAGAATCATGGAGTGCTAGTAGATTTAGATCGGGCGTGGAATTCTCCTGGAAGGAAATAGGGTGCTTCCCTAGTCCAATCCTCACTAAGAAGACATCACAATTCTAAACATCTATGCCCCAAATACAAGAGCACCTACATTCATAAATGATACATTCGTAAATGAAACAATATTAAAGCATAATACCTTAATAGTGGGAGACTTCTACACTCCACTCTCACCAAGGGACAGATCAACTAGAGAGAAAACAAATAGGGAAATAAAAACACTTACAGAGTCCCTAAATCAAATGGACCTAAGAGATGTCTACAGATCTTTTCATCCAAACTCAAAAGAGTATACCTTCTTTTCAGCACCTCATGGAATCTTCTCCAAAATAGACCATATAGTTGGACACAAAGCAAGCCTCAACAGATATAAAAAGATTGAGATAATCCCTTGTATTCTATCAGACCACTATGGACTAAAGCTGGACATCAACAACAATGGAAATAACAAAAAACCTACATGTACATGGAAACTGAATATCTTGTTACTCCATGACAGTTGGGTTAAGGAAGAAATAAGGAAAGAAATTAAATACTTCCTAGAACTCAATGAAAATGAAGGCACAACATACCCAAATTTATGGGACACATTGAAAGCAGTGCTCAGAGGAAAATTTATAGCACTAAGTGCCTTCAAGAAGAAATTTGTAACATCACATACAAGTAACTTGATGGCCCAACTGAAAACCCTAGAAAAAAAAGAAACAGATATACCAAAGAGGAGCAGAAGGCTGGAAATAATCAAATGCAGGGCTAAAAACAATCACTTAGAAACAAATAAAACTATTCAAAGAATCAATGAAACAAAAAGCTGGTTCTTTGAGAAAATCAACAAGATCGACAAACCCTGAGCCAAGCTAACTAAAAAGCAAAGGGAATCTATCCAAATCAGCAAAATCAGAAATGAAAAGGGGAACATAACTACAGATACTGAAGAAATCCAAACAATCATTAGGTCATACTACAAAAGCCTATATGCCACAAAATTTGAAAATCTAAACAAAATGGACAATTTTCTTGATAGATTCCGTCTACCAACATTAAGTCAAGATCAGGTAGAAAGACTGAATAGCCCTATATAACCAAGGAAATTGAAGCAGTCATTAACAGTCTCTCCTCCAAAAAAAGCCCTCGGCCCGATGGTTTCAGCGCAGAATTCTACCAGACCTTCAAAGAAGTGCTAATACCAATTCTCCTCAAACTATTCCACAAAATAGAAACAGAAGGAACACTACCAAACTCA
>REGO01000597.1:495392-518087 GCA_010120015.1 Rhombomys opimus
CCTCTACTCAGATGTAGCCTGTGGTAGCTTAGTAACCAATTGGTTTCCCAAAGTGAGGGGAACAAGGACTATTTCTAACAGGAACTCAATGAAGATACCTGATAAAACAGGATCAGAAGAATGGGGGGAGGTCCCCCCTATCAGTGGACTTGGAAAGGAGCACAGTGGTGATGAGGGAGGGAGGGTCTGGGAGGGAATGAGGGTTTGGGGCACGGCTGGGATACAGAGTTAATAAAATGTAACTGATAAAAATAAAAAAAATCAAGAAATAAAGAAAAAAAACATTAAGTCGAAAAAAAAAAACAAAGAGAAATAAATTATATTAATAGAAAAATTTTTGACCTGGTATTTTAAAACCCTAACTGCAGTATGATTTTTTAATATACAGCCAGATGTAAGATCCATGATATTTAAGTACTAGGAAGGAAATGGAGATGATGAAGGTCTAATGAGAAGTTCTGACTTATACTCTAGTATTAAGTATAATAAGTGTAGGTCTAATATGACTTACTGACTCATATGATGGTGTGGTGGTGTTAAGAAAAATAAGTAAAAAATTTATACTCAGTAGGCTATTTAGCTTAAGGGAAATATTTGAAAATTACACTTCAAACACAATAAAGTTGCATTTTCCTAAGTAATCTAGTATATAAAATTGTTGATGAGAGAATACTGTCAATATGAAAACTACATGCTACTTTATCATTTGTGTAAGTTCTTTGTTCTTTAAAGTTCCACTTTTTTTCTTCTACATCTAGCACATATAATAAAATAGAAAAACAAACAAACAAACAAACAAATAAAAGAGATGCCTGGAGAAAACCCATCTTCATCAGAAAGTATTTCATGAAAGACATATATAGTGGCATGTAATTCCCATTTCCATGAAAATTGTTTAAATAGAGATGTGAGAAAAGATACAAATGGATTAAAAGAAAATCAAGGATGTCTCAGTTAGAGTTTCTATTGCAGTTCTGAAACACCATGACAAAACAAAGAAAGTTGGGGAAGAAAGGGTATGTTCAGCTGACACTTCCATACCACTGCTTGTTATTGAAGAATTTTAGGAGAATAAGTCAGGCACAGCAGGAATCTGGAGGCCATAGCTGTGCAGAGGCCATGGAGGGGTGCTGCTTACTGGCTTGTTCATTATGGCCTTGTTCAGCCTGCTTTGTTATAGATCCCAGGACCACCAGCTCAGGGATGGCATCACCCATTATGAGCTAGGCCCTCTTGAATCAATCAATAATTAAAAAAAAAAAAAAAAAAGCAATCCAACCAGGTCTTATGGAGGCATTTTCTTAATTACAGTTTCCTCCTTTCAAATATTTTTAGCTTGTGTCAAATTGTCTTAAAATTAACCAACAAAGGGTTTAGAAATGAATAATAATTTCCAACGGTTGCATCAAAGTTTGTAGAACATGATAGTTGAATATCTGTGAGTATGATTTAATTTTTAGTGAGTATTATTAATTTAATTAGATTTAATTTTTACCACAGGATTTTTAGTATTCTTCGTCTTAAGATGTACACATTTTAAAAGTTGCTTCAATATGCATAAAATTGAGAATATGCATAAAAATTTTAGATAAAACAGGATCAGATGAATGGGGGGGAGGTCCCCCCCATCAGTGGACTTGGAAAGGGACACAGTAGTGATGAGGGAGGGAGGGACTGGGAGGGAACGAGGGTTCGGGGCATGGCTGGGATACAGAATTAATAAAATGTAACTGATGAAAAATAAAAAAAAGTTGCTTCAATATGCATAAAATTGAGAATATGCATAAAAATTTTAGAATATAAAAAAACAAAAATGTTCAATTTGTTATAAGCCTGAAAAAGAAGTATACCATGATATTTAAATTTGACAATTTCTCAGGGTCTAGAATAATCAAAGAAACATATCTATGAGCATTTCTGTGATGGAATTTCTAAATTATATTAATTGAACTGAAAAGATTTATTTTAATGTTGAGTGGCATTATTCTGTGGAATAGAATTCTTTGTCAAATTAAAATGGAAAAATTAAGCTGAATGCAAGTATTATTTTTTCTCTGTTCCCAGACTATGAACAAAATGTCCCATAATGCCACATGATCAAACCACCAAGCATTACATGTTTTGGTGTATTGTATATTCAAAATGTGAGCCAAAATAAAATCTTTATTTAAAGTTCTTTTGTCAGAGTTTTTTTTTCTTTTTTTCACAAAAGCGAGAAAATTTATTAATAGACAAAACTATAGGCCTTTGGAAATAATTTAATGGTGGAATGTGGAATAGGGTTGAGCTTTGGACCAGAAAATCCCTTGAATATTTTTAAATGGGCTCGAAGGACCATTTTAATGGGATGTTGGAAGATAAGAAAGAGGTGAATGGAGAGCAAAGGTCTGAATAATTATGTTTCAGTGAGGAACAAGAATACTATTAAGAACTGAGCTCAGGAACACATGATATTTTGCAGAATGTAGCAGCATTTTACTTATATACTGAGAACTTGGGTGAGATGAATTTAAATGTAGTGGACTAATTTACTTTGCAAGAATATTTCAAAACAGGCCATAATATGTAATGGTTATGCTCACTGATCTCATTAAGATCTCCTGTGACAGAAATAAAAAAAATAAAAAAAAGAAAGATTATTATCATGACTGGACAGGATCTGTATGAGAAATCAAGGATCATAGAGATGACAGTATTTTTCTAGATATATCTGTTAATCTACACTGGGGCATCAGAAAAGGTTCCCTATGTATAAGACTCTGTTTCTTTTTATGAAAACACGAATTTATTTTTCAGAAAAGTCTAAACAAGGTGACACTGAATGTGTTCCCTGCACAAATATTAAGAATCTGGGATGGTGTTTCCTCAGTGAAATCAAACACAAGCTAATATAGTTGTGGCCAAGGAACCAGGCTACATTTTAAGGTAGCAGACGAATTTGGCAGTGCCTTCCGTGTGTTACTTGTTTTGTACACATGAAAGATGCATGGCTGCTGGGAGCTTATGGAGCCCAGCAATGCTTGGTGAGGTCATAATTCTCCAGAGCCTTTCTCCGTGTATATACCGTGTTCTTGATATCCTTAATTTGCTGTCTCTCCGTTTCAATATAAACTTCACCTCCATACTGAGATCAGCAAGGTGGGTATGCCAAGACCATAGAATTTATACAGAGAGAATGTGGTTTATGTACAAATGAAAGGAAGTTTTTGTGTATTGCATATAGGAGGGTTGTGCACTACTGAGGTCCTTTGAACCCCAGAACGTCTACTTATGCATATCAGATCTGAATTTCAAATATTTAATGATTTCCTGGCTGAGTTTTTGTGCTAATTTAGATGTTATTTGGTTTGTGGCAATTAAATGATATTGATGATTTAAAGATAACTGTAATACGGTCACGGTACGGTTAAAATATAAGCAATCTAAAAGAACATTTTAAAAGTTAGTAATATTCAATGCAATTCCCATCAAATTACCAACACAATTCTTTACAGACATTGAAAGAAAAATTCTCACCTTCATTGGAACAACAAGAAACCCAGAATTGCTAAAACAATCCTCTACAGTAAAAGATCTTCAGGAGGTATTTCCATCCCTAATCTCAAGCTGTACTGTAGAGCAACAATACTAAAAATTGCATGGTACTGGCATAGAAATAGACTGGTGGATCAATGGAATCGAATAAAAGACCCTGAAATAAATCCACACACTTATGGACACCTGATTTTTGACAAAGATGCCAAAACCATTCAGTGGAAAAAAAAAAAAAAAGACAGCATCTTCAACAAATGGTGCTGCTCTAACTGGATGTCTACATGTAGAAAAATGCAAATAGATCCATACTTATCACCCTGCACAAAACTAAAGTCCAAGTGGATCAAAGGCCTCAATATAAAACAAGATACTCTAAATTGGTTAGAAGAAAAAGTGGGGAAGACCCTACAACTCATTTGCATAGGAGACAACTTCCTGAACAGAACACCAACAGCACAGGCTCCAAAAGCAACAATCAATAAATGGGTCCTCATGAAACTGAAAAGCTTCTGTAAAGCAAAGGACACTGTTGGCAGAACAAAACGACTGCCTACAGATTAGGAAAAGATCTTACCAACCCTATATCTGACAGAGGACTAATATCCAGTATATATAAAGAACTCAAGAAGTTAAACAGCAACAAATCAAGTAATCTAATTAAAAAATGGAATACAGAGCTAAATAGAGAATTCTCAATAGAGGAATATCGAATGGCAGAGAAACACTTAAAGAAATGTTCAACATTTTTAGTCATCAGGGAAATGTAAATCAAAACAACCCTAAGATTTCACCGTACACCCATCTGAATGGCTACGATCAAAAACTCTAGTGACAATACTTGCTGGAGAGGTTGTGAAGAAAGGGGAACCTTCTTCCACTGCTGGTGGGAATGTAAACTTGTACAACCACTCTGGAAATGAATCTGACTGTTTCTCCAACAACTAGGAATAGTGATTCCTCAAGATCCAGCTATACCACTCCTAGGCATATACCCCAAACAGGCTCAAGCACACAATAAGGACATTTGCTCAATCATGTTTGTAGCAGCTTTATTTGTAATAGCTAGAAGCTGGAAACAGCCGAGATGTGCTTCAACTGAAGAATGGATACAGAAATTATGGTACATCTACACAATGGAATATTACTCAGCAATAAAAAAGGAAATAATGAAATTTGTGATTAAATGGTGGGAACTGGAAAGGATCATCCTGAGTGAGCTATACCAGAAGCAGAAAGATGCACATGGGATATACTCACTCATATAGACATATAATATAGGATAAACCCACTAAAATTTATACACCTAAAGAAACTAATCAAGAGAGAGGACTCTTGCTAAAATGCTCAATTCCTATCCAGAAAGGCAAAGAGGATGGACATCAGAAGAAGGAGAAAAGAGGGAACAAGTTAGGAGCCTGACACAGAGGACCTCTGAAAGGCTCTGCCCTGCAGACTATCAGTGCAGATGCTGAGACTTATGGACAACTTTTGGGCAGAGTGCAAGGAATCTTTTGAAATAAGTGGGAAAAAAGTAAGATCTGGAGAGGACAGGAACTCCACAAGGAGAGCAGCAGAACCAAAAAATCTGAACACAGGGGTCTTTCCTGAGACTGATACTCCAACCAACAACCATGCATGGAGATAACCTAAAACCCCTGCACAGATGTAGCCCATTGCAGTTCAGTATCCAATTGGGTTCCATAGTAATAGGAACAGGGACTGTCTCTGACATGAACTGATTGGCCTGCTCTTTAATTACTTCCCCCTGAGGGGGGAGCAGCATTACCAGGCCACAGAGAAAGACAATGCAGCCACTCCTGATGAGACCTAGTTGACTAGGATCAGAAGGAAGGAAAATAAGACCTCCCCTATCAGTGGACTTGGGGAGGGGTATGGGTGCAGAGGGGGAAGCAAGGAAAGATTGGGATGGATGAGGGACGGAACCACAGGGGGGATACAAAGTGAATAAAGTGTAATTAATAAAGAATAAAAAGATTAGAGTGAAAGTCATTATTTGATTTCAGTAAAATGCTAACTAATACTTCCATGTATAAATCCTATAATCAATATACAAAAAGGTGTGATGAAGACACACAAAAAAGAAATATCATTAATATTTAGTTCATGAAGCAACCAAAAGTCTCCAAGATTTGAGACTGACATGTTTCTTTATAAGGGCAAGATATCAGTGGAAAAACTGATCTGGTTTTAAGTTTATTATATAAAATTTAAGAAGTTTTCAGGTGGAGTTATTAAAAGGTAGAAAAAGAAAATGAATGATAAACATACTGTTAATGCTTATTTGTTGCAAATTTGTGGAGGAAGATGAATTGATAGTTTGTATATGTGCAGTAGACTGCAGGAATAGTCATACAGTCTGTCTTCATTCCATGTTCTGAGAAATAAGTAAAATGCTCTGTTTTTAGAAAAATGCTTTTGGAGTAAATCCAGATTCATAGTGCAGCAACTAGAGGTAAGTGGAAATGTGGACACCACAATGAATTTTTAAGTTTCGAATAACAGTAGTTGAAGGAAGACTATGAGTTTGAGAGATCAGAAAGTCAAATATTATTGTGTACTTAGAACTTATCAATTCCTACAGGGGAATCACACCTGCATTGAAATTGGAGATATGGTTTATTATATTGAATATGAAAACAGTAATCATTCTATATGAATATTTTTATTATATTGAATATGAAAACAATAATGATTCCATATGAATATTTTCTGTACCAGGGAATCAGTAATCAGACAGTTATTTTGCTGTTAAAGTATTTCCACATCCACTTAGCCACATAAGAGCAGACTTTCCCTTCATCCACTGTGGATTAATAATGAGAAGTTTTAATCAGGGATTCTTACTCTCATAGGAGGACAAATATGAAAATCCATGAATTTCTGATTTTCAGGAATCTGGACAGCATATTACTATACTGTGTAAAGAGAAAATTGGAAAAAAAGTCTATCACTGTTGATTCAAAAGAACTATGAAACCTCTAAGGGTCAAATATTTACCCTTCTTTAGTGCAGAATTGATGAAGCATCCAGAAGCCATCTGTTTGTATTTGCCATCAATATTTTGTTGAGTATTTAGTATATTAAGGAAAAGCTAATTGATTTCACTCCTCTGAGCAAGGAAACACTTCCTTATACACTATAGAAGGTGAAAAAATAGTGCCTGGAGAGAAGAGAGGCGTATTCCATCTTCAAACTAATTCTTGAAAATACAGCAGGATAATTATCCTAATACAGATTCATTTTCTCATGGGTGATTATCTGAGTCTATTTTAAATAAAAAGTAAGAAACATCACTGCAGATTTGATTTAGTCAAATGGATTCAGAATGCTTCACCAGAAATTATCTTCTAATTTTATTTAAATTTTCCGAATATGGAAATACTGATGTTTCTTTGCTGATGAGCCCTTATTTGTTAAGAAATGAGCAATGGCACCCCCATGGGGTCACAATGAAGCTTTTATCATGAGCAGCCTTTAGGCCACAGTTTGCAATCACTGAATATTTATATTAGTAGCAATTTCGCCAGACAGTAATTATCTTATCATGCAGAAAAAGGTTAAAAAGAAGCTTCTCTATTGGCCACCTACTGTGTGGATAATTAAGTAGCTCCATGGCTTCTTTCATTAGTACATTCAATAATAGTTAAATACTAGGGAATCTAGCTATAATCAGACATGTTTGATGAGACATAGAAAAAGACAAGGAATAACAACTTCTATCCCTAGTTTTACTTGCTAAATTACTTAATTTGACAGACATTGGTTACCATTTTAATAATATCTTCTAGTTACCCACTGATGTCCAATGAACAAAACCAGTAAGTACAAACATTTAACTGCATCTCATGACATTCATGAAAATATATTAGGATACCTAGAGCAATTTTATTCTTTTTAAGACTATGTTGAAAGTTATTTGTGAGTGTAATTCTTAAAGGCAATTTAAACTTGACATGTCTAGGTGCTATTTAGAAAATTATTTTGATGGAATGGTGTAAAGGACTTCTCTGTGCTAATTCCTCCCTGTACCAAGTATAATAAAATATTAAAGCACATTCTTACATGAGGTTCCTAAAATTTATTTATAAAATGGTAAAATACATAGATTATCAGAGTAAATTTCTGTTATCAAAATATAAATGCAGGCTATTAAATACAAGTAAAAATTATTAATATTATTAATAAAACATTAATTTGTTAAATGTGAATAAAAACACATGAAACTAATTTTTATTAATTTAGTAACATAAAACAAATGCCAACAGTATTTTTACTTTATATGGTTCTATATTACTCATGATAATTTAGATTTCATCAAAAAGTAAAACAAACATACTATAATTCCTTCCTTTTGCTTAAGCTCTCACTTCAGAACTGATTCTACAATATGAGAACATATGTAATACTCTTTTATTGTTAGCAGCAAAATATTGTGTAGTCATTCTACTCCAGTTATTCTAAATATAAAGTACGCATTGAAATTTTTGTAATAAAAAAAAACCTGATTTAATTCAAAATTTAAAGCAACATGTAATTGGAAAGCAAAAACTACCATTTTGCCACACAAACATTCAACAACTTCCTTAATAAATTCTATTTCTTTAGGGGATACAAGAATATTTATTTTATTCATCTAATCTTGATAAATAACTTCGGTAACTAGTATCAAGAAAAATGTTCATTTCATTAAGATTTTCAATTTTTTTTTACATTGTAAGAGTCAAAATTAGTGAACTTTGACAGGAAGAGACTAATTAATGATCATTACAGGGTCTTTATACACATGAAATCACAGTGGATGCACAGAACCTTCGTAAGATCAAACCAACCAAAAATTCCATCACGGAGAAAGAAGATGCACGAAATTTCACTGCTATCGAGAAGGTATTGTCAATTTATAGTCCTGAGGGGAGGAGATACAGAGTTCTTCACATGTACTACAACTGAAATCTGCCCATACTCCAGGGGATGGTTCTTCACTGATAAACATACTGGCAGCCCTAAGTGAACTCAGATGAGAGAGAAAGAAAAAGAGAGAGACAGAGATAGAGACAGAGATAGTGGAGAGTCAAGCAGAGAGAGAGGAAGCACATAAAGTTGGGAAGGAAATAAGCAGGATAAAAAAGTTGGAAAGAAGGGAACTGAGGAGTACATTTGACCAAAACACCTAATATACATATAAGACATTCTCTGACCATAGGTCTTATCAGGTCTCATCAGGACTGGCTTCTTTGTCTTCCTCTGTGGACTGGTAAGACTGCTCCCCCCTCAGGTGGAGATGATCAAAGGGCCAGCCCATGAATTCATGTCAGAGATGGTCCCTGGTCCTATTATTGAGGAACCCTCTTGGATACTGAGCTACCTTGGGTTACTTCTGTGCAGGGGTTCTAGGTTATCTCCATGCATGGTCTTTGTTTGGAGTATCAGTCTCAGAAAAGACCCCTGTGCTCAGATGTTTTGGTTCTGTTGCTCCCCTTGTGCAGCTACTTTCCCTCCAGGTCTTTCTATCTCCTCCTTCTTTCATAAGATTCCCTGCACTCTGCTTGGAGGTTGGCTATGCATCTCAGCATATGTTGTTTGTTTTTTTTTTGTTTTGTTTTGTTTTGTTTTGTTGTTTTTTGTTTTTTTTAATTTTTTTTTATTTTTATTTTTCTTTATACTTACAACTTGTTAACTCTGTGTCCCAGCTGTATCCTACTCCCTCATTCGATCCCCCTCCCCAACTCCCTCTCTGGTCACCCCCCTGCTCCTTTCCAAGTCCACTGATAGGGAAGGACCTCCTCCCCTTTCATTTGACCCTGTTTTATCAGGTATCTTCAAGGCTGGCTGCAAAGTCCTCCTCTGTGGCCTAATAGGACTGCTCCTCCCCTGGGGATGGGGGGGGGGGTCAAAGAGCCTGCCCTTGAGATCCTGTTAGAAATAGTCCTTGTTCCCCTTACTTGGGAAAACTACTTGGTTACTGAGCTACCACGGGCCACATCTGAGCAGAAGTTCTATGTTATATCCATAGATGGTCCTTGGTTGAGTGTCAGTCTCAGAAAAGACCCTGTGTCCGGATACAGTTGGTACTTGTAGAGCTCCTATCCTTTCCATATCATACTAACTCCCCTTCTTTCATATGATTCCCTGCACTCTGCCGAGGGTTTGGTTATGAGTCTTAGTGTCTGCTTTGAAACACTGCTAGGTAGTCTTTCAAATGCCTTTTGCGGTAGATTCCTGTCATACATTCAATGAACATCCCATTTGTCTTTCTAAATGAGGATTGATCATCTTCGCCCATGTCCACTTTCTTGATTATCTTCTTTAGGTGTATAGATTTCATTATGTTTATCATATCTTGTAGGTCTATATAAGCGAGTATATACCAAGTTTGTCTTTCTCCTTCTGGGATACTTCACTCAGAACGATGTTTTCTAGATCCCACCATTTGCCTGCAAATTTCATGATTTCCTCCTTTTTGATTGCCATTGTGTAAAAATACCATAATTTCTGTATCCATTCCTCTGTTGATGGACATCTGGGTTGTTTCCAAGTTCTGGCTATTACAAATAAAGCTGCTACAAACATGGTTGACAAATGTCCTTGTTGTGTACTTGAGCAAAATTTGGGTATATACCTAGGAGTGGTATAGCTGGGTCTTGAGGTAGCACTACTCCTAATTGTCTGAGAAAGTGCCAGATTGACTTCCAAAGTGGTTGTACCAGTTTACATTCCCACCAGCAGTGGAGGAGGGTTCCCCTTTCACCACAACCTCTCCAGCATGTGTTGTCACTTGAGTTTTTCATCTTGGCCATTCTGATGGGTGTAAGGTGAAATCTCAGGGTTGTTTGATTTGCATTTCCCTAATGGCTAATGAGGTTGAGCATTTCTTGAAGTGTTTCTCTGCCATTCGATGTTCCTCTTTCGAGAATTCTCTGCTTAGCTCCATTCCCCATTTTTTAATGGGATTACTTGGTTTGTTGCTTTTCTGCTTCTTTAGTTCTTTATATATACTGGATATTAGCCCTCTGTCAGATAAAGGGTTGGTGAAGATTCTTTCAAAATTTGTAGGCAGTCATTTTGTTTTGATGACTGTGTCTTTTGCTTTACAGAAGCTTTTCAATTTCATGAGGTCCCATTTATTAATTGTTGCTGTTAGAGCCTGTGCTGTTGGCGTTCTGTTCTGGAACTTGTCTCCTGTGCCAATGAGTTCTAGGCTGTTCCCCACTTTTTTTCCAACTGATTTAGAGTATCTGGTTTTACATTGAGGTCCTTGATTCACTTTGACTTTAGTTTTGTGCAGGGTGATAAATATGGATCTATTTTCATTTTTCTGCATGTAGACATCCAGTTGGTCCAGCACCGTTTGTTGAAGATACTGTCTTTTTTTCATTGAATGGATTTGGCTTCTTTGTCAAATACTGAGTATTCATAGGTGTGTGGGTTTATTTCTGGGTCTTCTATGCGGTTCCATTGATCCTCCTTTCTGTTTCTATGCCAATACCATGCAGTTTTTATTACTGTTGCCCTGTAGTACAGCTTGAGATCAGGGATGGAAATACCTCCAGATGATATGTTGTTCTACAGGATCGTTTTGGAGATTCTGGGTTTTTTGTTTCTCCATATGAAGCTGAGAATCTTTTTTTCAAGGTCTGCAAAGAATTGAGTTGGTATTTTGATGGGAATTGCATTGAATCTGTAGATTGCTTTTGGCAGTATGGCCATTTTCACAATGTTAATCCTACCAATCCATGAGCATGGGAGATCTTTCCATCTTCTGAGATCTTCTTCGATTTCTTTCTTCAGAGACTTGAAGTTTTTCTCAAACAGGTCTTTCACTTGCTTGGTTAGAGTCACACCAAGGTACTTTATGTTATTAGTGGCTATTGTGAAGGGTGTTGTTTCCCTAATTTCTTTCTCAGCCCTTTTGTCTTCTGTGTACAGGAGAGCTTCTAATTTTTTTTGAGTTGATTTTGTATCCTGCCACTTTGCTGAAGGTGTTTATCAGCTGAAGGAGTTCTCTGGTTGAATTTTTGGGGTCGCTCATGTATACTATCATATCATCTGCAAATAGTGACACTTTGACCTCTTCCTTTCTGATTTGTATCCCCTTGATCTCCTTTAGTTGTCTTATTTCTCTGGCTAGAATTCAAGTACTATGTTGAAGAGATATGGAGACAATGGGCAGCCTTGTCTTGTCCCTGATTTCAGTGGGATTGATTTAAGTTTCTCTCCATTGAGTTTGATGTTGGCTATAGGCTTGCTGTTTATTGCCTTTACTATCTTTAGGTATGTGCCTTGTATCCCTGATCTCTCCAAGACTTTAAACATGAATGGGTGTTGGACTTTGTCAAATGCTTTTTCTGCATCTAAGGAGATGATCATGTGGTTTTTCTCTTTCAGTTTGTTTATGCGGTGGATTACATTGATGGATTTCCGTATGTTGAACCACCCTTGCATGCCTGGGATGAAGCCTACTTGGTCATGGTGGATGATATCTTTGATGTGTTCTTGGATTCGGTTTGCAAGTATTTTATTGAGTATTTTTGCATCAGTGTTCATAAGAGAGATAAGTCTGAAGTTCTGTTTTTTTGTTGGATCTTTGTGTGGTTTAGGTATCAGCATATGTTTTGATACCCTGCTGGGTGGAGTCTTTCAGAGGCCTCTATGATAGGTTCCTGTCCTGTTCCCTGTTTTCTTCCTCTCCCGATGTCCATCTCATTTGACTATGGTCTGATGGAAGAGGAGGAAGACCACCCCTATTATTGGAATGGTGGAGGGGCATAGAAGAAGAAGAGGGAAGGTGGGATTGGGAGGGGATGGGAGAAGATGCCAGAGCTGGAATACAAAGTGAATAAACTGTAACTAATAAAAAAAATGAAAAAAGTAAAAAAAAAAAAAAACACATTCTCAAGTCAAAATGAAATGAAAAATACTTTGGTAAAAATGATGTGTTCATCACAAATAAATGATATATGACTCTGAGGATGTGATTTAAATATTATGTAAAATACACATATAACATTTATCATTTTTTCATGAAATCCATTAATATGAACACTTTTTATTTTATTGTATTAGATAAGGTAAACTTTAAGTACTTAAGTTTAATGCTTAAATTTCTGCTCACAGAAATTTAAAACTGATATTTAATACAAATATGGAATTCCTGCATTATAAAACTTAGATTTTATCATTTGACAATATTATTTTAAATGATATAAATCTTATATACGTAGTTGCTGTTTTAGTTTTTTCTTTTCTTATGCAATACATCTTGACCACAGCACCCCTTCCTGCTTTCTTCCCAGTTCCCTTTCTCATCACCTCTCTCCCATAGATCCACAGTTCTTCCCAGTTTTACTTCTCTTTGATTTCTTTTTAGAAAAGAGCAGACCTGTGTGGTAACTGTCATGTTCAGGAAGGCTCTCCTCTCATCAAGAGAGGTCCTGGTGATTGCTGCTCTGCTGCTGGGTTTCTTGCTCTGAATTCAGTGAGCTGCAGCTGTTGCTTTTAAGGTGTAATTGTTGGGTCCAGACCTCGTTAAAAACCAGGGATTCCCACAGTTTTGTCAGTTTAGCTAGCCTATCCAGAAAGGCAAAGAGGATGGACATCAGAAGAAGGAGAAAAGAGGGAAGAAGTCAGGAGCCTGACACAGAGAACCTCTGAAAGCCTCTGCCTTACAGACTATTGATGCAGATGCTGAGACTTATAGGCAACCTTTGGGAAGAGTGCAGGGAATCTTTTGAAAGAAGTGGGAAACAGTAAGATCTGGAGAGGACAGAAACTCCACAAGGAGAACAATAGAACCAAAAATCTGAGCACAGGGGTCTTTCCTGAGACTGATGCTCCAACCAACAACCATGCATGGAGATAACCTAAAACCCCTGCACAGATGTAGCCCATTGCAGTTCAGTATCCAATTGGGTTCCATAGTAATAGGAACAGGGACTATCTCTGACATGAACTGATTGGCCTGCTCTTTAATTACCTCCCCCTGAGGGGGGAGCAGCATTACCAGGCCACAGAGAAAGACAATGCAGTCACTCCTGATGAGACCTAATTGACTAGGATCAGAAGGAAGGAAAATAAGACCTCCCCTATCAGTGGACTTGGGGAGGGTCATGTGTGCAGAGGGTGGAGGAAGGGAGGGTTTGGGACAGCAGGAGGGAAGGAACCACAGGGGGGATACAAAGTAAATAATGTGTAATTAATAAAGAATTAAAAAACATAAAAAAAAACGAAAAGAGCAGAGCTCCTGGTGATAGCAACTGAATGAGGCACAGCAATATGAAATAAAACTAGGAATAAACCCTCATATCAAGACTGGATGAGAAAACCTTGTAAAGGGAAAAGGATCCCACAAATAGGCAAGTACAATCCTGTATTGTGTATGAGAAATACCGTGATCCTTCAAGTCATTGAAAAATGTTCAGCTTATCCACAGAACCTTTAATTATATTCCCGAGTTGTTCTCACTGCTATAAACTGCATAGATTTTAATCTTAGATGTAAATGTATCCTCATGAAAATAAATCTATAGATTCTGGATGACACTATGAGGAATGCACACACATACACACAGACACACAGAGAGAAATAAACAAAGATTGATAATAGGTAAATGATACTGAGACAAGTGGGTTATAGATATTAACAACAGACTGATAGAACCATGTAGCCAAAAACTGCAAAAAAAATGTATACAGTGTTCATATCTTTATTATTTTTAAAAAATAGATACATTCATTAGATAATATTACTCTGCTGCCAAGAAATTCTTTTGAATAAAACTAAAGTCACAATAAAAGGTATGACTCCCAGTTTTTACTAATCTGCCCTTCTATATAAAATTTAAACTTAACATTTAATGGCACTAATGAAAGTTTTCACTATTTGTAAGCCTGAGCCATGTGATGGTAATTAGCATGAAGGTGTTATTCACTCTTGTCCCAATACAGGCTTCCTTTTAACCTTTCGCAGAGGTCTCACTATTTTTTGCTTCACTGATTTGCTTTATTGAACATTTACATGACTAGCAATTAAGTATGATTGCGTAGAAAATTAAATCAGCAAAAGTGCTTTAATGGTCAGGTTTAAATACACAAGCAACAAAACCACAGTAAAGATTTCATTTCTATATTCAACTTTTCATATTTGGCTTGCATACTATAGAGTGTTAAATCATTCATCCGTTGAAGAACATTGAAATGTTTCTTCAGAGTTGATTTATTTGGTGGTAGATTTTAAAGTCCTGTCATGAAATATCATTATTATCCTGACTCAAACAGTTTGTGAAATATTTTCTATGGCAGATAAAAATTTTGTGAAAAGATTGACCTAAACTACAGTTAAAGCACTGTTCCCTTGGTTTAGAAGTATTAGCAGTCTTTTGAGTAAAGCAATCTTCTAACTATCACAGAAAATAAAAAAAAAAAAAAACACTTCTTCAAATTTTTAACATGCACATTTTTTGAGGTGGTTGTTGAGTTTGGATTTTGTCTGATCGTTTGTTTTGTTTGACACACTGTCTCACTCTGTAGTCCAACTTGGCCTGGAAGATGCTGTTTGGACCAGGTTTGTCCTTGGGTCTGCCTACCATGTGCTCACATTGGCATGATCAACCACGCATATTCACAGCCCATGCTTTCAGAGCAATGCCAATTAAACCTAATGCACTGAGCAAGTTGAAACAGTTAGATGATCCCAATCTCTACAGAGCTACCTTCATAAGTCCCCATCACCTTCATTGCATAATATTATATAAGATATATTTTGGTGCTTTGCTAGCATATGGCCTTTCCATTTGAAGAAGAGAGCTGGAAAAGAATCCCCACTCCAAAAGGCAAAGAGGATGGACACCAGAAGAAGAAGAAAACAGGAAAACAAGTTAGGAGCCTCCCACAGAGGGCCTCTGAAAGGCTCTGCCCTGCAGACTATCAAAGCAGATGTTGAGACTTAATGGCCAAACTTTGGGCAGAATGCAGGGAATCTTATGAAAGAAGTGGGAAATAATAGTAAGAGCTGGAGAGGACAGGAGGTCCACAAGGAGAGCAACAGAACCAAAAAATTTGTTACAACACATCAATCACTAAAATGTTTGACAATTTTGGTTATTTAATTTTTATATTTTAAATTTATCTTTTTATTTATTATAATTGTTTTACTTTGTATCCCAGCTGTAGCCCTCTCCCACTCTCTTATCCCCTCCTAACCCCACACACTGTTCTTCTTCTCCCATCCCCTTTGCCCAGTCCACTGATATGGGAGGTCTTCCTCCTCTTCCATCTGACCCTAGTTTATCATGTCTCATCAGAAATGGCTGTATTGTCTTCCTTTGTGGCCTGGGTAAGGCTACCTCTGCCCTCAGAAGGAGGTGATCCTTTAAAGAGCCAGTCACTGAGTTCATGGCAGAGACAGCCCGTTAACCTTTCTAATGAACCCACTTGGAGACTGAGCTGCCATGGGCTTCATCTGTGCAGGGGTTCTAGGTTATCTCCATGCATGGTTCTTGGTTGGAGTATGAGTCTCACAAAAGACCCCTGTGCCCAGAATTTTTGATTTTGTTGCCCTTGTGGAGTTCCTGTTCCCTCCAGGTCTTTCAATCTCCCCCTTCTTTCATAAAATTCCCTGTACTCTGCCCGAAGTTTGGCTATGAGTCTCAGCATCTGCTTTGATACTCTGCTTGGTACAGTTTTTCAGAGACCCTCTGTGGTAGACTCCTGTCCTTTTCCCTGTTTTTTTTTTTTTTCCCCTTCTTCCAATGTATATCCTGTTTGCCTTTGTGCATGAGGATTGAGCATCTTAACCAAGGTTCCTTCTTGCTTAGCTTCTTTAGGACTACAGATTTTAGTATGTTTATCCCATATTATATGTTTAATATCCACTTATAAATGAGTATATACCATGTGTGTCTTTCTGCTTTTGGGAAACCTCACTCAGGATGATCTTTTATATTTCCCATTTGCCTGCAAATTTCATGATTTTCTTGTTTTTAATAGCTGAGTATTATTCCATTATATATATAGTACCATAGTTTCTATATGGAGTCCTCCATTGAGGAACATGTGGGTTGTGTCCAGGTCCCAGCTATTATGTGTAAAGCTACCAGAAACATAGTTGAACAAATGTCCTTGTTGTATAATTGAGCATAATTTTGGATATATGCCTAAGAGTGGTGTAGCTGGGTCTTGAGGTAGCACTATTCCTAATTGTCTGAGAAAACACTAGATTGATTTCCGAATTTGTTTTACAAGTTTGCATTCCCACAAACAATGGAGGAGGGTTCCCTTTTCTCCACATCCTCTCCAGCATGTGTTGTCACTTGATTTTTTGACCTTAGCCATTCTGATGAGTGTAAGGTGAAATCTCAGGGTCAGGGAAATGCAAATCAAAATGACCCTGTTTATTTAATTGTAAAAGTATTGTTGCATATAAAATGTCATGACTATGAAGCTGAGAAAATGCTTGAGTATTTATAACACTTCATGCTTTTACAAAGTACCCTATTTAGTTACTGTCACCAACAAACTACCTAGCAGCTATAAGTTTTATTTCGTAGGATCGGATACTGTCTTCTGGCTTCATAAGCACAGCATACATGTTCGGTATATTCATGACAAAACATTCACACATATAAATTCAAAAACACTAAGAAAATATATCTCCCCAAACAAAAATCAAACAAAACTGGGCTCACATACCTGGGCTCTGTTGCTCACTGCTGTTTGCCATGGTGACCAGCTGCAGTTCTGGAAAAGTCTCAGGTTCAATGCATCCAAAAACACCCTGAATCCAGAGAATGATTTACATTGCACTACAGTCTGACTTTGTCCTCTTTTCGGTTTTCATCCTACTAAGTGAAAATGCTGGATGAAATGTCTGCTTTACAGACTTTTGACTATTAGCAAATTACTTTTGTTGAGAACATTAACAACAAAGCTGCCATAAAAAACTGAATTCTAATATAAATGCAGAAACCAAGGCTGAATTAACGTTGAGTCAGAACCCTTGAAACCCTGTGTTTTCCTGGACATTGGATCCCAAGACCTTCCACAACAAACTGGTAGTCAAAGCCCTAAATAATTTTGTATAAAACCAATTCATATCATTTATGGTGTGTTCTTAGCCATGCCACAATTCCTTTCTTGCAATTAAAATGACTACAGACAAGTGTATGCAAGTTAAATCAGAAAAACTAAAGTATATGTTGACAAAACCAGAACTTTTTATTTATTTTTTTAATTTTCAGTACCCTTTTAAAATACAGATTTCTTTTGACAAACAGAAAATATGCTGGAAAGTATTACCATTTTAAACCTAAGGCTGTAGGGATTAGAGAGATTACTCAGTGGTAAAGAATGAGTAAGGACCTAGATAGTTTCTATTTCCTGCACCTACAAGGCAGCTCACAACCATCCTTAACTCCAGTTCTAGAGACAGAGCACCCTCTTCTAAACTCAATCTTCTGACCCCTGTGGGCTCTAGACACACATGTGGTGCACAAACATGTTGGTGAAACACTTATGCATGTAAAATAAAATAAGTAAGTTTAAGACAAGAATAACTATTTTGAAACATGAGACTATTTTAATAAAAATATGAGTATATTTTAAATGCCTTTAAGAAATAGAGTATTTTAATTAATGAAAACATGTCAATGTAGCATAAGTATAATAATTCAACTCATTCTGGAAATAATTTCATTACAGGAAATTATGAAGATAAGTATAAAATAAAATATATACAATATTCATTATAACATGTGATTTAAGTTTTAATTATATAAACAATATACATATAGTTATTTTGTTCTTCCAAAATTTACAGAACTATTATATATATGAGAAATATAGTTTAAAAAGTCAGATAGGAACTAGGTTATATTGAAGTAATGAGCAAACATTAAGCCATAGCTTCAATGGAGGAAGGAGTCAGTAGAGCAGGTACTTTTGCAGACATGCCAATGTATTGTAATATTTATTCATAAAATAAATATTTTATATAATCTAAATCATTAGGCCTTTAGCTGTGGCACATTCTTCAGTACCATCTAGAGTGAACCTGATTGTCCTACCTGTGATCCACCATACGGATAGCTCTATGCTACTGCTCTAGGCCATTTGTTCTCTTCCATGTCTACTTCTGGGTCTCCCGCCTTTGCTTTCTTCTCCCAATGTCCCTCTCTCTGCTGGGAGTTCTGCCCTGGAGAACTTCTTATCCAGGTAGTGACTGTGAGCTCTTTATTGTGACCAATCAGAAGTGAGACAACACTTGGTACATCTCATTGGTTGCCAAAGAAATTGAGGTCTGTTACAAATAGGAAGCCAGTGATGAACCATAGAAATTACAGTTTAAAAATCCTGTCAGCATTTAGGTCTTTGCTGGAAGTGGTCATAAACATCCCCTTTAGTGCTGAAATAATTTCCCCTTCACACAGTTCCCCCGAAGCACCTATTATTAAGTTAAATACTCTCATGCCCAAAATCATGTAGGAGATTTTTCTACATAGACAATATTTCTTCCTACACTTATATTTAAGAGCCGGACAGAATGAATAAAGTGGGAGTGTTGAATTGCAACACAAAACTATTTGTTATCAAATTTAATAAGGTGTCTATGAAGATAAGTTAATATTTGCAGCATTAGAAGCTGATGCTCTCCGAACTCACTTGTAGGCACCCTGATCACTTTGGGTCCCTGGAACACATTATTTTCTGCTATACCTGTATATTTCTGGGCAGTTACAATCTTTTTCCTGGTTGGACTATCTCTAAGCACTGCCTTCTAGGGCTCTTTCCTTGGATGACCCGTAGACCCTCCAAACTAACCTATGTGTCAAGTAAAACTCTTTCTCTCAAATATGCTCTTTCTCCTGGGATTGCCATTAAGTGTTCATGTGGTGTTTTTTAAAATCCCCTTGGGCCCTACATCCAACTGGTCCCTCGACTTTGATCTTCCTTGTAAGCATGTCTTAAATATTATTTCTCTTTCCACTTCAAAGCTATGTTTTTAGCTCAGAGAGCCATCTAGTTTTACCTGAACTTTTGCAATAGTCACTTTATATCCTTTATATTAATCTTGCTGTCTATTCACTGTCTCTTCTAGAATGATTTGTTTCTTTCACTCATAGCATCTTAAAAATCTTTAGATATTTTTAAACATTCATCATTATCCTTTCTTCCCTTTTGTGTTCATTTCATTGAAGTGAAGTAATTTATTTTTTAAATTTTTCTTTCTTCTTATTATTATTTTAAATTTTTTGTATTGTTATTAGTTACAGTTTATTCACTTTGTATCTCCCCTGTACCTCCCTCCCTCCTCCCCTTCCAAACCCACCATCCCTCTTCCCCACCCCTGTCCCTCTCTCAGTCCACTGATAAGGGAGGTCCTCCTCCCCTTCCCTCTGATCCTAGTCTATCAGGTCTCATCAGGAGTGGTTGCATTGTCTTCTTCTGTGGCGTGGTAAGGCTGTTCCTTATTATTTATTACAACTTATTGAGTTTGTGTCCTGGCTGTAGCCCCTCTCTCATCTCCTCCCAGTTTTATTAAGTCAACTTTATAACTAATTTTATTTAGTATGCTTTCCCTGATTTTTACATTGTACTTCTGTAAATGGAAGTCTTGTTTATTGGTTTGTTTGTTTATGAAACATGGTCTTAAAAATCTCATATTGACCTCAGGCTCGCAGTGGAGTTGAGGATATCCTTGCAATTCTAAATAAGATAATTTCAACATTAAAATTATAATTATTTAAAAACCATTTCAGAGAATATCCCCCTTCATCTGTGCTCTGCCAGTCAAAGATACTTTACATGAAAATATTGAAGTAAATACATCATTTAAATGTTTTTTACAGTTTTCTTAAAATTTATATATTTTAATGTTTTAGAACTTGTCAGTTTTATTTCATCCTGAGCAAAAATACCATGTTACAGTTAAAGTAGAATTACCGCTTGGAGATATTCCTCATGATTTGTGGGATTTGCATAGTAAAGCTTTCAATACTAAGTCTTTACAGCTTCTATAATTGTTTAATTTGGTCAGTTTTCTCTGGATTGCCATTGAAGAAAATGTCTGACTTATGGTTGAAGAGACTCTGAATACTTTCTTTTTGAGAATTTAAAATACCATGATGTTTGTTCAATGCCTAAGGTCAAGGTTTCTATATAATTTTAAAATAAATCATACATAATTTATGAAGAATGGTGACTAGAATATAAAACAATATTTCTCTTAGGGAACATGAGCAAATAGATCTTCAAAGGCCTATCCAAAATCAAAATGAGAGTAAGAAGAGGCGAGAAGGAAGGAAAGAAATATAGTGAGAGAAACAGAAATTATTTATTTTAATATAGTAAGAAACTTACTTTCAATAGGAGTGAAAGAAGGTCTTTTAGGCAAAAGCTATAGTTTATCAAACTTTAGAGTCAAGTTAACGTTAATAAAATTACTTCATGATATCTTAAATGTTAACCTTTTTAAGTGAATTTACACTAGAAAGCATAGAAAGTTAAAATACACTTTTTATAAATTGTATACCTAAAATTTAATTAATTTAACTTGGTCTTAAAAGTATATTATTATTATCAATTATTGTTATTACATCATCATCATTAATTATTTGGGAATCTCACATCATGCCTCTATCACACTCAACCCCCAAGTCTTCCCATGTCTGTCTCCCTTTCTCTGTAACTCCTCCAAAAAAGTCCATTTTATGTGGTTCATATATTCAAAGGAACATGGTCAAATTCCTAGTAGCCAGCCATGCAAGAGAGGATGAGCCTTCTTCCACCTGCATCTGAACTATAAGCTGAGGAGAGCTGTGCATGAGCAGGTAAGGGACAGGACAAACTCTCCCTGGAGTGTCCACAGACATTAACGTAGTTTCAGCTGGTAATCCCAACCACTGGCAACTTATACACTGTGGTGGTGACATAGGTTACAGACATCAACATGATCCTTGGCCTTATCAGAATCACTGACACACTCATGGCCCTCTGCATTTGCATGGACCACGAGCCTCAGCATGGTCTCAGGTCATTACACATGCCACTCATATCAGCATGGCTTTCCAAGGCAGCAAAGCCTAAGGTCATCACTGAAGCATCAAACAGTGACACAGACTAAACTAGCCCACTTGAATCTCATCCTTCATCTAGACATAAGACAGCAACATGGAACACCAACACCAAAATGGCCTCCGGTGATATAGAAGATCATCAGAGACATCGAGGAAGTGTAATACAGAAAGTGAAACTTTTCTCATCTTAGGCCTCTGTAGTTGCCCAGAGACAGGGGGATCCCACAGCCAGACAGCAGGTTCAGGGGTCAGTCAGTGTCTGCATATGCTCCAGGCAGTTGTATGCAATCCCTTAGACCCTACTGGGCAATGACTGAATGTAGACCTAAGCCCTCATTCCCACTTGTCCCACCATCAAGTCTCCAGTTCCTCCCCATTCCCTAGCTCACTTCTGTTTTACTATCTTTCCCACCTCTCCATCACATACTTGTTCTATATCATGGCACTTAGGGTTTTAAGCAGCTCTGGGCTGTGGTGCCCCTTGCAGTACTTGCTTTTGTGTCTTCCCCATATTTCTTAATTGCAAATAACTCTTTGTGTGTGGGGGGGGGTATTTGTGTGTTTATGTATACATGCATACATATGTGTGATGTGTACATGTGTATGGGTGTTTTCATATGGTTATGGGGCTGGAGATTGACATCAAATGTTTTCTTCAATCCCTCTCCACCTATTTACCTATGCAGGGTCTCTTGCAAAACCAAGAGCTGAATACTATGGGGATGAGAGCCAGTCTGGCTTTCAGTTGAGTGACCAGCAAAAGTTTCATTCCATGAGGATCTCTCCAGCCGACAACGTAGTTTATTTCCCACATGGAAAACTAACAAAGTGGGGACAAGACTAAATAGAGATGAGAAGGGGAAAAAAAAGACCTCTTTTGGTCTGCAGAACATTCTGTGCTTTGAAGTTATGGCATAAGAAAAACACACAGAGACACACTCACAAACACAAACACTAACACAAACACATTATTTATCAATACATTCTCCTAGAATAATAATCCAAGAAGTGCTATCCCATGTTACACTAGACTGACCACCTTGAAAATTTTCAAAGGCTCAAACAAATATTCCAGA
>REGO01000597.1:519027-536932 GCA_010120015.1 Rhombomys opimus
CCAGATGTCCCTCAACGGAGGAATGGATACAGAAATTGTGGCACTTTTACATAACAGACTACTACTCATCAATTAAAAAACAAGGAAATCATGAAATTTGCAGGCAAATGGTAGGATCTAGAAAAGATCATCCTAAGTGAGGTATCCCAGGAGCAGAAAGACACACATGGTATATACTCACTTATATAGTCCAATAAGATAGGATAAATATACTAAAATATGTACACCTAAAGAAGATAAACAAGAAAGGGGACCCAGGGTAAGATGATTAATCCTCACTTAGAAAGACAAATGGAATGGACATGGGAAGGAAGAGAAAACGAGAAACAAGACAGGAGCCTACTGCAGAGGGCTTCTGAAAGACTCTACATAGCAGTGTATCAAAGCAGATACTGAGACTCATAACCAAACATTCGGTAGAGTGCAGGGAATCATATGATTAAACGGGGAGTTAATATGACCTGGAGAGGACAGGAGCTCCACAGGGACTAAACATATCAAGGCATGGAGGTCCCCTATGAGACTGTTTCTCTGACCAAGGACCATGTATGGATATAACATAGAACCCCTGCTCGGATGTAGCCCATGGTAGCTCAATATCCAAGTGGCTTTCCCTAGTAAGGGGAACAGGAACAGTTTCTGACATAAACTCAATTACTATTTCCTTTACCTCCCCCTGCCCCAAGGGAGGAATAGCCTTGCTAGGCCACAGAGGAGGACATTGCAGCCAGTCCTGAAGATACCTGATAAGCTAGGGTCAGATGGAAGGAGAGGATGACTACCCCTATCAGTGGACTTGGAAAGGGACAGGGAGGAGATGAGGGAGGAAGGGTGATATTGGGAGGGAATGGAGGAGGGGGCTATGGCTGGTATATAAAGTAAATAGCCTATGATTAATATTAAAAAAATTAAAAAAGAAACTTCCTGTTAAAATATCAGAAAATTATACAGCTAGTTAAAACCTTGTACATTTAGCATATAAGCTTACAGGAAATCAATGCTGACAAAAGATGAAATAGAAGAAATTGAAAGTATTTCATTCATAATTTAAAAACAAACAAACAAAAGCTATCATATTAATATTATGCCACCTAATGCTTCAGAAGATTTGTGTAATAAATTGAAAACACTTTTTTTTTTTGCAGTAAACTGATGAGGTAACATATTTCACAGCAAATTCCAGGCTGTCCCATTTGTTCCATTTGTTGGTGGTGGAAAATTCCATTACAAGTAGGTCTGAAATAAATTATTGTTCAAAACAATAAAATGGGATATATTTAAATTATATATTCTTACCTAGAAATAATGTTTCCTCTCTTAGAATTACTCAGTTTAGATTTTATTATAATGTTTCTGCTACAAAAAGCTGCATTTGCAACTTCTCATTTTGATTCTTCTTTGGGTAGCTATAATTAAGTTATCTATTAATTGTCCCATAAGGAAAACAGTTTGAAACCACAGGGATGTTCATCTTGCTAAGAAGATTGTATCTTCCTTCTAAGAAAATAAACTAAGCTGTACACTGCTTCTTTCAAAGTAAGATGTCATTATCCAAAATTCTCAAAATTGAAACAAAAACCCTTCTGAATAATGAGAATATAGGTTTAACTTAAAACTATGGTAACAAGAAAGTGTTTTAAAAAATATGTCTGTGATGAACCAGATAAGGAGACTTGAAGTGTTCTGCTTCATGTAAGGATCACTTGTTTCTTAGAAAACCTCCTTTAACAAGTCCTTAACTTGTCAGTGTTAAAACCTGATTGTGGGAATTTTCAAGAAAATTAAAGGTCATTCTTTCCTGAGCACTTTGAGGATGAGAAATAACTAGAAAAAAAGGGATGTAATTAGCAGATAATTCAGATTACTGGAGTCATTTTATATGTCACTTTGAGAACATAGAGAAATTCCTTGATGAGATTCTTTAATTTAAAAGGTAAGAACACCTTAAAAAATTAGAGCAATGACCTAGAAAATAATGTTTCTCTTGAATTTCAACATCAAATATTGCAAAGGAAATCAGGTACAATGAACCCATATCAAAGATTACCTCCAAGCAAAAATAACAAAATCAAACAAGATATCCTTTTCTTAACAAAACTGTGGGACTAAGAGATCCACTCATTCTCTGAATCTACTTAGTGAGTGCCTGTCTCCTTTAGAGATGTTTGCAAGAAATGTTCCACTAACTTCACGTGGAAAACTATATTTTCCAATTATTTTTATTAGAAATGAATTGATCAGTCATTAAGGACCATCTGAAATCTCTGATGATAAAATAGAAACCCTGGTAGAACAGAAAGTACTGTTCCATGGAAATAACTATTGGGAATGCAGTCTGAAATTTGGGAGGAAATATCCAGCTCCAACAAAACTGAAAGTACCATTATTAACCAAGCATTTTATATAGTTTATAGTTTACTTAAGTTTTATTTAACATCTCCAGAACATTGTATGTCATAATGTCAGAGAATTTGTGGTTATTGGATACTGAACTTTATGTGTGCTCTGGGTAATGAACTATACTTATATAATCTTTTTGTCCCTCTACATTTTCACCATAGTTAAGTATTTTTAATGCCAAACATTCTCTTACAATATAGTTAAGTACTTGATGACTCATTCATTGTGATATAGTGACTGGACAAAATGAAATGTAGAAGAATTTGATGGTCAATATCTACATATCAATTACAAAATTTAATGCATGTGAATAAGAGGATATGTCAATGTACATAATTTATATATGTAAGCATATAATTTACTGTAAAGCAGGTACATACTGGAACTACATGAGTGAATTTTATAAACATGCTTTGAGAATCAATTATTTTAAATGATCTATTAGTAACCGAACTTGATTGGAGAAACAGTCTCTTATAAGACCCCTGCGCCTAGATATATTTGGTCCTTGAGGAGCTCCTGTCCTCTCATGGAACCTCTGCTCAGATGTAGCCTGTAGTATGTCAGTAACCAAGTGGGTCACCCTGGTAAGGGGAACAGGGACTGTCTCTGACAGAAACTCAATGGCAGGCTCTTTGACCTCCCCACCCCCTAAGGGAGGAACAGCTTTGCTAGGCCACAGAAGAGGACTTTGCAGCCATTCCTGAAGACACCTGATAAAACAGGGTCAGATGAAATGGCAGGAGGTCCTCCCCTATCAGTGGACTTGGAAAGGGGCAGGGAGGAGATGAAGGAGGGAGGGTGGGATTAGGAGGGAATGAGGGAGCAGGATACAGCAGGGATACAGAGTTAATAAAACGTGACTAATAATAAAAAGAAAAAAAGAACAAATAGAGAAACTGAACTTGATATATGACATTCAGACATGTTTTGATCCGAACTGCTTTGTTTACAAGATTATTCTTTTGTTCTTTAGAACATTTTATCTTGTAAATATTAAAAGTGAAGAAGAGGAAAATTGAGTTCCATTTGTCTTAGGCAAACCCCTGGTTACTGTAAAGTACCTTGCAGTTTAGTAGTGATAGTTTTAGTACCAGATAAAGGAGAACTTTGAATATCCCTTCTATAAGAACACATTTGACTGAACTAAACTGCAATTGTCTTTCTCCAGTTTTTCATTTGTATATGGCACAAATACTTTTAGGTTCCTAGACTTATAAGACCTTTGTTAGTGTTTTTCAGAAACCAGAAAAAAATAAATAACTCTATTTACTATTTATAAATTTTCTATTTGTCATCTATGTCAGTAATGGAAGTATCATCTTATGCATATATCTATTATCTACATATGTGTATTTATGCATCCATTTGTCTCTATTATCTATCTATATCACCTATCATTTATATATTATTTAACTTTCATCCTATTTATAATATTCACTTTGGACACCACCTGATCTTTTTGATGACTAATTTACTCAAAGTAACATTTTGTTTTTGAACTTAATGAAGTATATTATGAACTTTTGGTACAGTAATGTTATCTTATAATTTATTTATTAAAATGTGTGCATCCTTCTATAAATGAAGGGTACTATAGGAAACGATTTCTCATTTTACCTTATCTTCCTTAATTATTTAATTTCCATTAAAACAACAATTAATTTGAACCTTATATTTCTCACATAATAAGCACAGATGATAATATCAAGTAATTTTTGTTTCCAAATATTATAAAATAATTGAACAACATAGTGGTTGTGGTCTTTGTGTAATATCTTTTCCAGATAGAGGCACTAAACAAGATGAAGCATGTATATGAAAGCGAAGAAAATTCCCCCAAGGGAATATCCAGGGTAGTTGCAAAAATGACTTTCAAAATTTTTCATTTAACAAAGCAGAATCCTGGTGATATGTACTTTGTGTCTGACATTAGATCTGCCCTACATAATATGTGCACAAGGACACCTCTGTGTGACGTCTTTCAATTTTTATAACCACTGCAGGACAAAAAGATGAGAGTATGCAACCATGGCTTATTTTACTAGGGCACTGTTCTGTTTTCTGCCTTCATATTTATTCATATTTCTCTCTCATAAGCAGAAAGATAATATGTGGATTCAAATGGCAAAAGAGTGACAATATTAAGGTATTGTAAACTTCAACTAGTGCAAATAATAAGCTATTAGATCCGGATTATGTGGAGTACATGTGATATTTAAGGTCACCTTTTAATGTGGGGGATTTATAGATTTTTTTTCACTTATTTATGTTTCTATACTTGGATACTACCTTAGGGAAAGATGTTTCATCCCTAAATTATACTAGCAGGATTATAAAGAGATTTAAATTAAAATAATGTGACTTTTGTGTGAATATTCAAGCAAAGTTATCAAGACAGAGAAAAGATTTACTCACTGAGGGGATAGCAGTTCACTTGTCACAAATGAATTTTTGTTTG
The DNA here is from genome assembly GCA_010120015.1 of Rhombomys opimus. Classification (NCBI taxonomy): domain Eukaryota; kingdom Metazoa; phylum Chordata; class Mammalia; order Rodentia; family Muridae; genus Rhombomys; species Rhombomys opimus. The sequence goes on from REGO01000597.1 coordinate 523,889, forward strand.
CTTTGTTTTCTTTCTGATGAAATGAATAATTATAAGTTCTAGTTTTTCCACACAGTCTAGCTTTTGGACTTATTTTATTACCTATTATAAAAGACCTCTTAACTTTTTATTTTTGCTTTGGTTTTTTATCTGATTAAATCGTGAAGACTGGATATTGATGAATGCATTTCTTAATTCTGCCTTATAAAACAAGTGGCTCTGACCTATATAAAGCTGCTTGGATTAAAAAAAAATACTAAATTTTGTCAGGAATTACTTATAAGCCAATTACTCTAGGTATGTTGTTTGTTCAATGGAACTCTAACCCCTCAGGGAAGAAAAGCAGACTCCATTGTCCTATTTTAGGTGTCTAAATAATGAATCACAGTAGCATGCCTCTCATGGGAAAATATGTCTGCTGCACTAATCGTTCTCCTGCAAAACCTTTGCTGCTTAATTTGTTCAACTCAGTGTTAGGAGAGGTAGGCCAAGAAGACCTTAAACTCTTAATTTTCATGTAGCACATAGAAATAGTTTATAATAAGCATATTCTAAGACTCTGCTAAATTGTAAAGTGCATAATTTTCTTTTTACCTTAACGGTAAATAATCCTTAATTAAACACACCATGTATGAACCGATTTGTCCTCTGAAACCATGTTTATAAACTATGCCAAAAAACATGTTTATAATTCAGAAAATTTCAAGTTAGACATATATCCTTAACTTTACTCAATAGCACCCACTGCATCCAAAGTAAAAACCTAATTCCAGGAAATGTTTCAAAAATGTCTTCTTAGATGTGGAACTATGTGTGGATTCTTATGTGGGTGTTTATTTATGCACATGTACCATGACAGAAGTGCAGACAAAAGAGGATAATTTGCAGAAGGCAGTTAATGCTCATCAGATAGTCCTGGAATAAAAATCTGGTTACCCACTGAGCCAATACACTGCCCCCGAATTCAGTTTTAGTTCTATGAATACACTGACAGTACACGAATTTAATTTCTGGAAGCTAAATTGCCAAGAAATTTTGCAGCAATGTAGCATACTGTTTCTTCCATAGAACTTTGCTTTTCTGTGGTAATCATTCAGTTTCTTGGAGAAACCATAAAATAACACTGTAGGTTATAGGAACTAAGTTTTGTCATGGTATAATGTAAAAACAGATAGCTCACATGTACTCCAATATACTGTTTGCTTTCTAGAGAGAAACCATGTAATTCCTTGATAACTTTAAATTAGTATGATATTATTTATTTATTTTTTTAAATTTTTTATTTAACTTTTATTAAATACACTTTATTCCTTTTCTTCTTTTGTATCCCCCCATAAGCCCTTCCCTCCTCCCCTCCCGGTCCTACCTTCCCCCCCTTTCTGCATGCATGCCTCTCCCCAAGTCCACTGATAGGGGAGGTCCTCCTCTCCTTCTTTCTGATCTTTTTTTTTTTTTTTTTTTGTTCTTCTCAATGCAGTTTATTCAGGAACCTTGAACAATCTTCTGACCCTGGGGAAAGCCAGCCCACAGCTTAAAATAGCCTCTGGGTAGCCAACCCCAGCGTGCCTCATGGGCAATGCAGATAGGTCCACATACATGGAAGCAAGCCAGATCCTCAGCCTTAGCCAAATATGGAGTTGTTTGTGACAGAGAGCACTCACCATCAGGAAGGTGGAAGGCGGAAACCAGCTCCATCTTTAAGGCGTGGCATTACGCAGCTCTCTACAGTTCCCCCTTTTTGTTTTAGACACTTCAGGCAAGAGTAGAGGTCTGATCTCTGATATTAGAAATAAATTGGGACTTTGTACCAATGTTCATTTAGGTGTCATCCACCCAAAGAGCATCAGACCCGTCCGATACCTTTTTCTCAGAGGCGGGACCTGGGGCATCAACCCGCATGCAATCAGACATGCTCTTCTCTGGGTTGAAAGCGGCTGACCCTGAGTGCAGTGCTTAGCCTCGCATCCTGAGCGTAACATTTTAGCTTTTTATGGTAGCCAACCATGCTTGGGGATACAGCTTCAATGGCTGTAAATGCCTGAATGATCATGGCTGCATTACACTGTTGTGAGACTCTAATCTTGCATATACACCACAGGCAAACCCAAGGCGACCAACACCAGAAGGCCTGCTAACGCTCCCATGCCCGCCCATTCCTTCAGATGATTCATGGCTGCAGCAATCCATGATGATACTCCTGTGGCTACACCTGAGTCCACTCTGGTAGAATTTGCCGTAACAATGGCCACTCTCAGCTGCTCCATCATAGTATCAAATTCTTCAGTTATAAATAAATAATTTTTGCTCTTGAAGACTTTAATTTCACTGCTACTAACTCCTTAATTCTGATCTCTAAATATATAATTAGATCAGAATGTAACAGACTGCTATATTTTTAAAATTATTTCTCTATTTTATTTCATATGCTATTTGTTTCTGAAGTTATTCATATTACTGTGAAAATAATTTAGGTATATATATATATATAAAAATTTTACCAAGATATGTCAATTGTAATTCTAAATGTTTTCTTGTACAAATCAAGCCAAAAAAATGATGCATTGCCAACTTGTTATCTCAGTATGTCTTTAGATCTTTTTTCACTTATAAAATGTACCTCAATTATAATGTATATATGTATATCAGTATATGCTGATTAATCATTAAAAAATGAAAAACAAATAAGGATAAGAAGGTGTTCCAAAAATTTTTTAATTATTTTCTGCTTTTGTGTAAGAGTTCTAAACTGTTATTTATCAAGCTGAAAGTTAATTGTGTGAGAACAGATAAGCACAAATAGTAGACAAAGAAAAAAAAAGATATTTCAAATGCCAAACCCATGAATAAAAATAGAAAGAGAATAACCTAGTTATACCAAGAGAGAACTCAAATTTCAAAAGCATGAGGATGAACTTATTTTACATGCTGTAAAGATTTTATTTTGTGCGTGTGTGTGTGTGTGTGTGTGTGTGTGTGTGTGTGTGTGTGTGTGTAAATGACTGTAGTACCCACAGAGTCCAGGAGATAGCATCCTATAACTTGGAATCAGGAGCTACTGTGCCTCTCCCATATGAAGCTGAGCAACCTTAGCCCTCTGTGAGAGCAGGAAATACTACCTGTAAATCACTGACTAAAATCTCAATCTCCACATATCTATTTTAAATAGTATGTACAGACAGATAGAAACAAACACCAAACTAATTAATTAATTTTCAGTTGTTTTAGTGAAATATTTCTATTAAAATACCTGACTATTTTACAACTATATGTTTAGGAAGGTAAAAATAAAACATTCATTTTTCTCTGCTATTGCTTTTGATTAAAAAAAAAAGTAAATAAATGATTTTGAAACTTCTCATGAACTGGCCAGTTAGCCTGCATTGAATCACACCAATATGAAAAGTCTGTCTTCTGTAGGTTGTTTAGAGTTTACAAACTAAAATACATTTATTTGATGAGGCAGGTTGAATTATTGACATTACCTCTCTCATTATCATAAATATGAATTTGAGATGACCCACAACTAAAATAATGCTTTCACCTTCTGGAGCCCAGCATACCTGAGGGAAATGAACTGCAGACAAAGACTCTCATCTTTTTCCACACTTCTCCATCCAGAGCCTACATTCCTGGGGGAAGCCAACTCGGGACACCGTGCTTCATCCTTTCCTGTCCAGAGACTGGCAACCCAGAGCCTTCCTGCACTTCCAGCTCAGAGCCTGACATTTTTTTCCAGGAGGCAGGGAACCACATATACACAAAAACAAAATTAGAAGTTCATAGTGTCAGGGGTTGGCACTCTCCCATAGGGTAGATTTTTGGTTGGGCCAGGCACTGTTTGAATAGTCCCTTAGTCTCTGCTCTATTTGCTTTCTTTTTATCTCTGCACATCTTGTAGGCACAGAAATTTGGAGTAGAAGTTTTTGTTGGTTGGTTAGTGTTCCCCTCCCTCTACCAGATTAGACTGTTTAGAAGGCCTTCTCTTCATTCTTTATGGCTTCTGCTACTAGAAGTCTCTGCTTGAATTCCCCTCATATCCTCTCAAGAGCTTTCCATGACTTAGGTCTTCATCTTGTCACAGAGATGTCCCCACCCTCAGTTTCTCTTTTCTCTACAAGCCTTTTGTCCTCTTTCCCTTGCTCTCCCCAGGTCCTATCTCCACCCTCTTAACTCTCTGCACCCCGTCTTCTACCTTGTCTCCTCTCTTCAAGCACTACCTCTGTCTATTCTGTCTCTCCTTCCCAGTGGTATTATTTATGCATCCTCCCTTGTATCCTCCTTGTTATTTATTTTCTTTAGATCTGTGCCTTGTAGCATGGTTATCCTATACTATATGACTAAAATAATTTTTTTAAGTTTTTTTTATTAATTCAATTTACATCTTGGTCATAGGCCCCTCCTTTTTTTCTTCCCAGTCCCACCTTCCCTCCAACATCCCTTATCCCTTATTTCTCAGAATAGGGGAACACCATCCCCACCCCAGACACCTCAGCTCATCTATTCATATGAGGCCTGAGTTCATCTTCCTCCCCTGTGGCCTGGTGGGGATGATGCATCAGGGGAAAGTGATTGCAGGCAACACAGTCTGTTGCAAAGACATCCCCCATTACCCTAACTAGTGAGCCGACATGAAACCTCATATGGCCATCATACTTACCTTCTTGCACTCTGTGCATTTTAGTATGTCTATTGTGTACCATATAACTAAAATCTGCTTATAAGTGAGTATGTATCATGCATGTCTTCCTGGATCTGTGTTACCTCATAGAAGATGATCTTTTCTAGTTCCATCTATTTGCCTGAAAATTTCATGATTTGTTTTTTTATTAAATTTTTATTTTTAATATTAGTTACAGTTTATTAACTTTGTATCCCAGCTATAGCCAGCTCCCTCATTCCCTTTCAATCCCACTCTCCCTCCCTCATCTTCTCCCTACCCCTTTCCAAGTCCACTGGTAGAGGAGGTCCTCCTCCACTTTCATCTGACCCTGATTTATCAGCTATCTTCAGGTCTGGCTGCAAAGTCCTCCTCTGTGGCCTAGCAGGGCTGTTCCTCCCTCAGGTTGGGGGGGGGCGATCAAAGAGCTAACCATTGAGTTCATGTCAGAAATAGTCCCTGTTCTCCTTACTAGGGTACCCACTTGGTTACTGAGCTACCACAGGCTATATCTGAGCAGGGGTTCTAGGTTATATCCATACATGGTCCTTAGCTGGAGATACAGTCTCACAAAAGACAACTCTGCCCAGATATATTTGGTCCTTGTAGAGCTCCTGTCCTCTCCAGGTCATACTAACTCCCCCTTCTTTCTATGACTCCCAGTACTCTGCCGAAGGTTTGGTTATGAGTCTCAGCATCTGCTTTGATACACTACTAGGTAGAGACTGTCAGAGGTCCTCTGTGGCAGACTCCTGTCCTGTTACTTGTTTTCTCCTACACCAATTTCCATCCCATTTGTCTTGTTTTTAATGGCTGAGTAGTATTCTGTTGTGTAAATGTACTACAGTTTCCTTATCCTTCGGTGCAGGGACATCTAACTTGTTCCCAGTTTCTGGCTATTACAAGTAGAGTTGCTGTTAACATCGTTGAGCAAATATCCCTGTATGCAGGAGCATTTTTCAGGTGTATGCCCAAACTGGTATAGGTGGTTCTTAAGGCATAACTGCTTCTAGTTCTCTGAAAAAGTGCCAGATTGATCCACTTATAAGTCAGTACATACTGTGTATGTCTTTCTAGGTCTTGGTTACCTCACTCAGGATGATCTTTCCTAGTTCCATCCATTTGCCTGAAAATTTCATGATTTCTTTGTTTTTAATAGCTCTGTAGTATTACATTGTGTAAATGTAACACAGTTTCTGTATCCATTCTTCAGTAGAGGTTGTCTAGGTTGTTTCCAGATTCTAGCTATTCTGAGTAAAGCTGCTATAAACATAGCTGAGCAAGTGTTCTTGTTTATTAGAACCTCTTTGGGGTATACACCCAGGAGTGGTATAGCTGGGTCTTGAGGTCAAATTGTCTCTAATTTTCTGAGAAAGCATAGATTGATTTCCAAAGTGGTTGCATCTGCTTTGATACACTACTAGGTAGAGACTGTCAGAGGTCCTCTGTGGCAGACTCCTGTCCTGTTACTTGTTTTCTCCTACACCAATTTCCATCCCATTTGTCTTGTTTTTAATGGCTGAGTAGTATTCTGTTGTGTAAATGTACTACACAACAGAATAGTTGTTTCCTTATCCGTTCTTCAGTGCAGGGACATCTAACTTGTTCCCAGTTTCTGGCTATTACAAGTAGAGTTGCTATTAACTCTCAAGAGTTCACACTTCTACTAGCAATGAAGGAGGGTTCCCCTTTCTTCACATCCTTATCAGTATGTGCTGTTGCTTGAGATTTTGATCTTAGCCATTCTGAACAGTGTGAGATGGAAACTGAGTCCCTTTGATTGGCATTTTCCTGATGACTAATGAAGCTGAGCCTTTCTTTAATTTCTTCTAGGCCAATAGAAATTCCTCTATTGAGAATTCTCTATTCAGTTCTGTGTCCCATTTTTTAATTGTGATATTTTGTTTATTAGTGTTTGATTCCTTGAGTTAATTATGTATTTTGGATATTAGCCCTTTGTGGGATATAGGATTGGTGAAGATCTTTTCCCAGTCTGTAGTCTGTCATTTTGTTCTGTTGACAGTGTTTCTTGCCTTACAGAAAATTTTCAATTTCTAGCCCAACTGCCGGTCAGGCCACATGGGAAAAGGACATCTTTGTCATAGGCTCCATGTTCTTTTCCTCCCAGTCCTGATACAACTTGATGAACTGGGGTGAATGGGAAAGGGAGCTCCCCTTTTCTATGGAATAGGGCAGTAGAGAGGGAGGGTCAGTTGTACTGGGAGGGGAGGATGTAAAGTAAATTACAAAGAAATAAAATTTTAAGTAAAGATATGCATAGAGTCTATATCAATTTCTTTTTCACTAATAGAAAGCGTTTTTAAAAGTTGTTATATAAAAATCAACAAATATTTACCTCACATTAATTACACTAACTTAAATCACAAGGTCTCTGAGAGTTTGCTTTACAGTATCCTTTATGGAGCTAGTACTTGGAAATATGCTAAGTAACATTTAATAAGTTCTTCATATGAGGAAATAGTGACATAGGTATGGATAATGAATTGAAGCCTCTATATTTAGGCAGAATGTTACTTATAACTGTTAATTTCAAGATTAATACATTCAAACACAATATTAGAATAAATGTCCAATTCTATAATACTCTTAGCTTGCTAAAGAGTAGGATGAACATTTATGCATAAACTATGTAAAATATAGGCCTGTTGAATGGTGTTAGGATGAATATTCACATTACAAAATAAAATAATTTTACTATGGATAAGCACAATGTGACATTATCTTGAAGAAATAAATTAATTCTGCACATGTTATATTTTAATTTTTACACATTTTATTTATGTTTCAAGACTAGAAATGCTCTGTCTTATTTAAGGTTTCTATCACTCTGAAGAAACACCATGAACAAAGGTAAGTTGGGGAGGAAAAAGTTTATTTGCCTTATACTTTCAGACTGATGTTTATTATTGAAGGAAGTCAGGACAGGAACTCAAACAGAGCAGGATGCAGGAGGTAGGAGCTGATGCAGAAACCATGAGGGGTGCTGTGTAATGACTTGCTTAACATGGCTTATTCATCCTGCTTTCATATAGAGCCCAGGCCTATCACCCCAGGATGGCACCACCCACCCACAGTGATCACTAATTGAGAAAATCCCTTACATCTGGATCTCCTGGAGGCATTTCCTTAACTGAGGCTCCTTCTTCTCTGATGGCTTTAGCCTGTGTCAAGTTGGCCCACAAAACCTGCCAGTACAGACACATTATCCTTTGATTACTAGTGCCTCAAACAGATGCCCACATAAATTAAAATATTTTGAGTATGAGAAGTGTGATATTTAGGTTACAGTTCTGGATGGAAATATACTCTAGGGGCAGTTTATTATTTAAATTCTTGGAAAGTACAATATATAAATGTATTATTTTATGAAGTGGGAAATTTGACAAAATAAGCAAAATTAATAATTTTTATTTTTTAATTTTTTTGAAAATGTATTTTTTATTTTTTATTCTTTTATTATTAGCTACATTTTATTAACTCTGTATCCCACTCCTTCCTTTCCTCCCAATCCCACCCTCCCTCCCTCATCTCCTCCCTGACCCTTTCCAAGTCCACTGATTGGGGAGGACCTCCTCCCCTTTCATCTGACCCTGTTTTATCAGGCATCTTCAGGACTGGCTGCAAAGTCCTCCTCTGTGGCCAAGCAGGACTGCTCCTCCCTTCGGGGGTGGGGAGGTCAAAGAGCCTACTATTGAGTTGCTGTCAGAAATAGTTCCTCTTCCCCTTATTATGGGAAACCAATTGGTTACTGAGCTACCATGGGCTACATCCAAGCAGAGGTTCTAGGTTATATCCATACATGGTCCTTGGTGGAGTGTCAGTCCCAGAAAAGACCCCTGTGCCCTGGTATATTTAGTTTTTGTGGAACTCCTATCCTTTTCACATCATACTAACTCCCTTTTCTTTCATATGATTCCCTGTACTCTGCCAAAGGTTTGGTTATGAGTCTTAATATCTGCTTTGATACACTGCTAGGTAGAGTCTTTCGGAGGCCCTCTGTGGTAGGTTCCTGTCCTGTTACTTGTTTTCTCCTATGTCCAATGTCTATGCCATTTGTCTTTCTAAGTGAGGATTGATCATCTTAGCTCGAGTCCTCTTTCTTGTTTATCTTCTTTAGGTGTGTAGATTTCATTGCATCCCAGAAGGAGAAAGACACACATGGTATATACTCACTCACATAGACTTATTTTTTTTTTAATTTTAAGGCTTTCTCTTGTGTTCCAAATATTTTTTTATATAAAAAAAATCTCATCTTGGAATAAATCTCATAAGAAAACTCTATTTGTTTATTTTAGACAACTATTTCATTGACTTCAATACTTTTAGTATGCCATTGTTTTAAAAATCACAACAATCTTTATCCATAAATTTTACACATAAATCTTTATACATTATTCTATATACATAAATTCCACAAATTACAATTTTGAGTGTTAGGAACTTATATTTATAATTTTGTTTGTTTCTTTGTTTGTAAACCAATTATACAATCATCAAAACTTATTTTAAGAAGGGATTCCTAGAGACCAGCTCCAGCTGTAAGGGTTAGGTCCTGAGCCAGGGAAGGGGTGTTGGCTTAAAATGTAGACACTGACCACATTTTGTCTTTCAAGCAAGGGCCCCTGAATAGCTCAAGCTGCATTTATTTATACAATCAAAATCCTCCTTCTCCTAGCATTGACAGTGGTTATTTAATTTAAAAAAAAATAACATCAGCACTGCATATGCCTCCTCATTACAAAAAGGCCCCAATATATTCCTTTCTTTTTTCACCACACCTGCGGGATGTATCAAACCCCAATCATATTTTGCACTCTAAAGCACAATTTTAGCAAGCCAAAAATTAGTATCTAGCCAGGCATGTCCTATGGATGTGAGTACATACCCAGCTGGTAGCAAATGTGGTTACACAGATGTGCAACGTGAAAGCCGGCTAACCATTGTGAGTTTAAGTCCATTCATTAAATAGCATCCCTCTGTCACATTTTTAAAATTGTAGACAAAGACATGCCCATTGTACCAAGCAACCTTTCCTGATGCACCTATCAATTTCTGATATCTTTCTAAGAACCATCTTTTAAGTCTCTACCAATCAGGCAAAGCTTCCCAATTCTTAAGTCTCTACTGATCAGACATAACTTCCCCATTTTCTAAGAGTCCGTTGGTCAGATATAGCTTCCCCATTTTTAAGTCTCTGTTAATTAGACATTGCTTCCTCAGAACAGTTATGCAAGCAAGGTCCATTACTCTCCACAACTGCCATAAGCTTACTCAGTGTGACTGCAGCTGTTTCTCTAGGGGCATGGTTACATGTCCCAATATAACCAGGATTAGTGGTCACATCTGGAGAATCAGTAGAGACAGAGAGAGCAAAGGTGCATTTTACCCCTCAGAAGAGTATTGAGTACACAGAACCATCTCCAGGGATTTCATCATGCATGGTCAAAATTACATATTCCTATGAGTTTAAACAGCATAAAGAAAGCAAGGAAGGCTTGTAACACGTGTGATCTGGGTAATTAGCATTGAGGCCACCAAAATTCACCACAGGTCCTTGCCAAGTAAGAAAGGGTCTCAGAGAACATTGCCACAGTAGAGTCCATCAGTGAAGCACTTTTACACCATTGCCTGGAGATGCTGCATGGCCACTGAGTGATCAAGGAGAAGTCAATGGAGTTCATAATAGAGGCAGTCCCTGATCCCCTTCCTGAGATCCACATGAAGACTGAGTTGCCAATTGGCCACATCTGAGCAGGGGGTCTAGGTCCTCTCCGTACATGGTCCTCCATTTGTGCATCAGTCTGCACTACCCCCTGTGCTCAGATATTTTAGTTTTGTTGGTCTCCTTCTGGGGCTCCCATCCCCTCCATGTTCCTCTAATCCCACCCATTTCTTCCTCCATAAGACTTTCTGTGCTCTGCCTAAAGACTGGCCTTGAGTCTCAGCATCTGCTTCCATCCCCTGTTGGGTGAATCATTTCAGAGGACCCTCTAAATTACCCAATTTTCTGGAAAGTATATTTTGTTTTCCAGAAAGCCTTTCAAAATTCAGTGCAGTATTTAAGTTGGCTCTTACAAATGAAGACTTAAAATGGGTAACTACCTTTTCATTTCTTCATTAGAATTTATATTTTATAGCATTAGTTGACACAAGAATACTGATATCTTGTATTTTTCAGTGCAGATTTTAAAATTCATTTTGGAATATTAAGCCCAATTCTGGAAATAGAACACTGTCTATTTATTGAGGGATTTATTAATTTTCTATTTTTGTCCTATTAGCCAAAAGGTATTTTAAAGAATGGCAGTCATGGATATATTTATGTTTTAGCAATTACACTTGGATAATCTCTATAATGTTGGCCTATGGCTAGTTATGCATTATTTGAGATTATGTAAATGACAAGTTGAAACCATTATTTTTTAATTGTTTTAAGCAATCTTCATTTCTTTTTTTAAAATTTTACTTATCTTTTTTTATGTCTGGATTTTTTTTTGTTGTTGTTGTTTTGGTAATTGTGAATACCTTTCTACTTTTGATAACAGGAAAATTATTTGTCATCCTTTACCATTTTCTGCTTGGTTAAACTTATAAGACAATTCTTCTTGCTATGGTTCTTGACCATAGCCCCAACAACTTATTTTTAGCATTCATCCTAGTTTGTGACTGCACAAACTTTTATATGTTAACCTTATCTTAGCCTTTTTTATGTTCATAATCCAAGAATATCTCTCTCAAGGACAGAAACTTTTTCTTTGAAATGTATTCAATGAGATGAAGGCACTATGTAACACTATTTATAGAAATAGCATTCTAATTCAATAAGTGAATATTAGGAAACAGGGAGAAAGAAATAAAAAAGAGAAGACAATGATGGGGCTCTTCTCTAATGTTTTTGTTCTCTCTCTCATGACTTAAAATTAATTATTCCCAAAAGGTAAATGAAATGATTCTTAGTGATAGTCTGCTCTACTTACGGTGACTTGTCCAGTCATCATCAGAGAGGTTTTCTCTGGCAGCATATGAAAGCTGGAGCAGATACCAAAAGCCAGGCACTATGCAAAGAGCTGGAGAGCCCTAGAGAGCTAGAGAATGAAAGGGAGAGAGCAAGAGAGTTAGTGACAGAGGAAAGAGACAGAGTCAGAGACAGAATCTAAATTGGAGATGCCCATTGAATACCTCCCCTTGGATATCTGAAAACACTGGGGAGGAATGGGACGGAAGACTGCAACAGTCATTTCATGGTTATGTTGTTTTAGTAGGATAGTTATATTTGGTTATAGCCCTAGGTCCCTGTGATATCTAGCTTTACAAATATAAGGCCACATACAATGAAGTTAGAGTTCATAGTTCTATCTTTATGTTCTTAAAACTAGCTTTAAAGTGTTATTCAACACTTTTGGATTGTTTTATCTGCATCAGAACTTGTCTGGATTACTTATGCATATACAATAGTCTTAAACCTTGTCAGAAAGACTTAGAGGAATGATTATTTATGCACAACAGTACAAAAAAACATTTAGTCAAAGCATGTTAAGTCCTGTCAATTATATTTTATTGAAAATAATGTCAAACCAGACACACTAAACCTGTTAGAAGAAAAGTGATGAAGAGCCTTGAACTCATTGGCACAGGAGAAGACTCCTCTGTCTCAAATCTCAAGCAGGGTGTTCTGTGCTAGGAGAAGCCAGCACTGTGCTCTGTGCTAGGAGCTGCTTGTACTGCAGGCCGCCTGTGCTGTCTCTGCCCCTGCCTCAGACCCTAAAAGGGGAAGTGCTTGGAAATTGAGTCCCCAGAAGTCTGCAGAGAAGTCCACAACTGACCTGTATCCTATTGGTCACAGTTCAGGGTTTGTCTCCTTTCTCCCGGGAAGCCTCGATGTTGTTGTTCTGGGTTCAGCTGCCCCTCCACTCACCAATTTCAGAGTTTCAGATTTTCTGGCCCTCAGCTACAGTGCATGCTGGTCGCCGCCATCTTGGATTCCTCCTATGTTTATTCTTAAAATACTGTAAATACAGAAAACTTCAAGACATTGGATTTTAAGATTATATATATCTTATATATATACATACATATATATCTCAATATATAAATAGTTATGTATAGTTCAGGATCTGTTGGGAGCCATATACGTGCCATTACAAGATGGCGCTGGCGTCCGGGTCCGCTAAGATTCAACCTTGCAGTAAACAAGTCAGCACGCTTGCGCTACCCTGTGCCAAACCGCCCTCGGCATTTGCTAATGAGGGATCCTGGTTAGCCCAATTAAATATGGCCACGCAGCCTGCACACCCAATCAGAGAAGATCACACGATCCGGGTTTCTACTTAAGCAGTACCCGCTCTCCAGCTCGGGGTCTTCCGCTTCACATCTATAACTCAAGCTGT
>REGO01000597.1:585966-626031 GCA_010120015.1 Rhombomys opimus
AGGTGAACTCCCTTATCAGTGGACTATGGGAGGGACATGGGGTGGGGGGAGAAGGAGGGAGGGTAGGATTGAGAGGAGATGAGGGATGGGCCTACTGCAGGGATGCAAAGTGAATAAATTGTAATTAACAATAATAGTAATAATAAAGAAAAGGTGTTAGTGGTTTGCTTTTCCCCTGTGGGGTGGGTCTCAAATTGGGCCAGTCATTTGTTAACCATTCCCTCAGTCTGTGCTCAGTATTTATGCCTGCACATCTTTTAGGCAGGGTACATTTTGGGTTGAAGGTTTTGTGGTTGGGTTTGTATCGCCCTCCCTCTTCTGGAAGTCCTGCTTGGCTAGGAGGTAGCCACTTCGGTCTCCAGGTCCCAGCAGCTAGCAGTCTTAGCTAGAGTCACCACCATCTTCTCCTAAGAGCCTACCATTCCGCAGGTCCCCAGCATGTCTCAGAGATGCCCACCTGAAGCAACAACTAAAAAGCATGCATAGACTGGACTTGGGCCCTGACACATAGGCAAATGATGGGCGACTTAGTCTTCTTGTGGGTCCCCTAGCAAGCTGAGTGGAGGTCTTATCTGACATGGATTTTGTTGCCTACTTTTGGATCACTTTCTCCTAACTGGGCTGCTTTGTCTGGAGTCAGCGGAAGAGTATGCACGTGCTTAATCCCGATATGACTTGATGTGATGGGGTGGTTTTGTACAGAGTGTGTGTGGAGGTCCCCTTTTCTGAGGAGTAAGGAAAGAGGGAAAGGAAAGGGAAAAAAGAGTGGAGGAGAGAAGGGAGGAGGCTGCGATGATTAGGATGTTAAATAAGTAAGTAAATAAATAAATAAATGAATAAATATGTTTAATAAAATTAAAAAGTATATAATACAGATTTTTAAAACTATCTACACATGAACTTAATAATGTAATTTTTAACCTTGAACCTGAGACTTTATGGGCAAATGAAGACCCAAATAAGGTATAATAATCAGTTATCAGTATACTTAACTAGACAGAGAAAAGTAAATTGAGAAAAAGCAACAAAACTACAGGAAAGAGCTCATCAGGTAAGTAATTTTAAGAAGGTCTAGACACAATATTTGCTTGAATCATTTTGAGGTCAAAACTACCATTTTTTTTCCTGTTGAAATTATTTCCATCTGGGAATTTTATTGCTTGTTATACTGAAACAGTAGTGATCAGAATACTTAGCTTGGATCTGTTATCTTAAAATTTAAATTACTTTTATACAGTGTTACATTATGATACATATGCTTTGATAGAGTAAATTTTAGGGTTATATTTTAAAAACATAAAAATTTGGATAAGGTACAGTTATAACAAGCATTCCCCCAGTTCTTCATTGATAAGGTTATTCTTAAACTTCATTGAGTTTTCATAATTCAATTTTTCATGCACCATAAGTATCTCAAGGATAATGATGAATGAAATAATTCATCAACTATTCCAATGAAATAAAAATATTTGTTTAAAATAATAGCCTATTTTAAGTTTTTATACTTGATTTTTTTGCCATTAGAAAGAATAATATCATATGCTTTGTTAAAGTTTTATAGTCATTACTCTAATATGGAAGATAATTTCTGGGGCATAGAAATACTAAATCATATGAGAATGAATTATCACAAAGTTTCATATCACCCCTTTCTTAAGCCTTGATGAAAGAAAAAAGCCTTAATTGACAATGAAGCTATTCTTTATCATCTTATGGGAAGTATGTACTTTGCATTTACCAAACTGTGATATGTGATATATATCATTCAATATCTTACTCTAGAATTTACATAAACTCAATTATATTTAAGTATATCAATTAAATATGGATAATTTTATAAGACTTTATTCTCTTTGCTACTTGGAGTAGCTTTTTTCAATTTTTAAGGCTTTTTTATGTGTCTTAGTAAAATATTTTACTCTAAAATATTCATCACAGTTTTTAAAAAATAAAAATTAGTGTAAACTACTTAAAATTCCATAGCTCATGCTAATATAAATAACAATATTTACCACCTTAAACAGTACCAGTTTTATTAAAAGTACTTTGTTTTGATTATAAGATATTTTATAAATGTCAGTTTTCTGGTCCATTTTAATTTCAAGACCATTATTTCACCTATTACAAGTCTGCATAATTTTATTCAGGTAAAGATACATCTTACACAATATGCTTTTTGTAATCGTGAATTTTACAAAAAATGTGATACATCAAATATCAGACTCTACTGATCGAGGTATCAAAGCAGAACCTGAGACTCATATCCATACTTTGGGTAGAATGCATGGCATTTTAGGAAGGAAGGAGGAGATAGATAGATAGATCTGGAGGGGACAGGAGCTCCAAAAGGAGACCAACAGAGCCAGAAAAAAATAAAATAAATAAACTGGGACATGGGGCCCTGCAAGACTGATACCCCAACCAAAGACCATGCATGGAGAGGACCTAAAACCCCTGCTCAGATGTAGCCCATTGACTCAGTCTCCAACTGGGTTCCTAGTAAGGGGAGCAGGGACTTTTTCTGTCATGAAGTCAGTGGCATGCTTTCTGATCACCTCCCCCTTGGGGGGGGGGAGCAGCCTTGCCAGGCCACTAGGACAATGCAGCCAGTCCTGATGAGACCTAATAGGCTACAGTTGAATAGAAAGGGAAGAGGATCTCACCTATCAGTGGACTAGGGTAGGGGCATAAATGGAAAAGATGGAGGGAGGATACGACTGGGAGGAGATGAGAGAGGGGGCTACAGCTGGGATACAAAGTGAGTAAATTGTAATAAATAATAATAATAATATTAATAAATATGCACTGAAAAGATCTATTTTAGTTCATTTTATTATCAAATATATCTATACCTGAGTATCTCTTATCTAAAATGTTTGTACCAGATGTTTTTAGTGTTAGATATTGATGGGTCATCATAAAATATTTTCTTACATGATGAAATATATTTAGAATGAGAGCCAAACTTAAACCCCAAAATGTGGTATATTAGATGTTAAACATCCTGAAGGCGCTATTACCCGGTGTGTTCAGTGCACCTAAATGCTGAGTATCACATGAGGTCAAGAATGGAATGTTCCATCACTCCCACCCTCCAGAGCTTTTCATTCCCCTGTAATACAAACGTCAGAATTCTGGATCATGCTTTTTTATCCTTTACAGCTAGCTACCTCATGTTTCCTTTGGCACCTTTCCTTTTGAAGATTCTGTTATATCTTTGTAATTTTTAAAGTTTCTTCATATCTAATCTATACTGCTTTGCTTTTGTTTCTCAGTCATATATACAGCGATGTAACATTTATTCACTTTACAAATTTTCATTTAGTAGTCAGAAAATATACAAACTATACTATGCATTTTTCTTTATCTAGTCATCTACCTGACATTTCAATATATTTAGCTTTGTACTGTTCTCTGAGGACAAAGTTATTGCTCCCTGATTAGGCTTTCTAAGTTCTTATGGTAAGCTCTCAGTTTATCTCTGTGGGTATTAATGATTTTGTAAACTCAAAAGCACTGTAACTTTCAAAATAACATCAGGACCAATTCCCACTAAGTCATTTAAGCTTAAGGTGTGCTTTCAGAAATCACAGTGCTACTTTGCTATGGGTTGTTGAGTAACAGATAATGGCTTTTGCATACTACTCACTTAGTTTTGGACGCTTTTATCACTGTGTATAACCTTTGAACACATTCTGTTTACCGCTGCTCGCAGCTTCTCCATAAGCTGACTAATAAATGCTCAGCTTCTCTCTACATGTGGGAAACTGTATCTCTGTTGGTCTTTGTTTGGAATTGCTTTCCTGTATGCCTTTTCTTGAAAACACTTCCTTATCCCATTAATGTCGCAGTTGACTCTCTGCCCTACATGATAAAATGTGAGCAGAAATAGCAAAAGAATACTTTAGAACAAGAGCATCAAGAGCTAACAGGCCCTGAGGCAATTTCTCACCAACTGAATCACTGGTGTAGTTAATGCTGCTTCATGAGAAGTGAACTAGAGATAACGGGACAGAACTATGGCAAATTTGCTTAAGTTACACTACTGATACCTCAACCCTTGTCACAGGAAGCTATAACAATTTAGTATTATTTATTTGTCCAACATAATCTCACTGATTCTGACAGCCATATTTGACTTCTCAATCTGAGAATAACTGATCCATAAACTACATGTCCAACCATTATAATACATCATACCAATTACATCAGAACCTAGTTATGCAAGGTAAATCATCCTCAGCTCTGTGACTACAGAAGTCATTTGAGGTTGATCCTTTTGTATACATCATTAACATAGTTAAAAAATTCCCACACTGAGGGGCATCTTACACTTGGTGAAAGTTCATTCAGATACCTCAGGTTTATCTGTCCCACCTTGAGTTCTACTTCAACACACACCTTCAGAAACAACAGGTGACATGTTTCTGGCATCAGTTCTCAACATGCTTCTGTTCTTTCATGAGTTCTCACCTGAACCATTACATATCCATATGCATGTATAATTATTTATTATACATCAAGAAGAATAATTTCAGTAACTTTAATCTGCTCTGTAAGACAACCTTTATTTGCTTGATTTATTGTTGTCTCCAAAGTCTTTTTTCTGCTAATCTAGACCTAGTCCTGAAAGCTTCTAGCCTCCATACAATCTAACCTAGCCCTAGAATATATTCAGCCTCTGAGACATACTGCTTAATAAGCTCACCCTTTCTAGTTCTTATTGATCTTTGATTAGCTGGTCCAACTCAGCTGTTCTGGCTCAAAATCCTCTCTCAGGTTACTGATTCCATTTGGCATCTCTCTTGGTTTCTGACTGACTCCCTCTGCTTGGCCTCAGATGAAGCCTAACAATCTATTCTAAACTTCTGGTTCCTTCTCATTCAATGCCTCATTCTGCCCTCATCTGTTTCTAGCTTGTTCTTTCCGTAGCCTGTCTCTCTAGATCTCCTAGTAAAATTGTCCCTGAATTCCATTGCTTGTGCCTGTCAATTCACTCCCTCAAATGAATTGGCAGAATAGAACTGACTAGAACTCAGAGATCTGCCTGCCTCTGTCTTCTGTGGGCTGGGATTAAGGGCATGTGCCACCAAGACTTCACTTAAGCTTTTCTTTACCTGAAACTTGCTATATATTTGGGTGGCCTTGAATTTAGAAATCTACTTGCCTCTGTCTCCTGGGATTGAAGGCATGCCTTCATTCCAACGAGATTACACAGACTTAAAAGATCTTTGGGTATGATCTCTTGATAGAGCAGCCATGTACTGAATTAAAACTCTTCTCAAAAAATTCATTTGAGGAAAATAGTGTAAAGATTATTTTGGACAAATTTTGAGACATAATTCATGCTTTTCTTCACAAAAGTTCTAATTTTAGCATAATGTATTTTTGAAGAAAACAGAGGTCAGAGGTTCTATTTTATAGGTAAGAAAATGATTAAATGGTTAAATTAATACATGAATTATTCTGGTTTGCTGAATTGTTTATATAAATAAAATTAAATATGGAGATCTACAAAAGGGCAGAGGTTCCAGGAAGCTGTGTATAACTGAAATGCAACACAATAAAAGCCATATCTGATGGTTAGTTGTTATTAACTTCATTGGATTTGGGGTACTAACTAAAAACTTTGGGTTAAATATTGTTATGAATTACGTGTGTGTGTGTGTGTGTGTGTGTGTGTTTCTGTGTAAGGGGGCAGTATGTGGTTGTGTGGGTGTATATTATGCAATGCGATAAACCTAAAGAGCTCAAATGACAGATAACTTAAAAATGATATAATAATCAAGCCACATATGATAGTTAATTTTATTAACTTTATTGGATTTATAATTACCAAGAAGAAACTCTCAGTTGATCATTATTATAAATAACATGTGTGTTGTTCAGGAAATTTTCTCCTGTGCCAATGAGTTCTAGGCTGTTCCCCACTTTTTATTCTAACTGATTTAGAGTATCTGGTTTTATGTTGAGGTCTTCGATCCACTTGGACTTTAGTTTTGTGCAGGGTGATAAATATGGGTCTATTTTCATTTTTCTGCATGTAGACATCCAGTTGGACCAGCACCATTTGTTGAAGATGCTGTCTTTTATCCATTGAATGGTTTTGGCCTATTTGTCAAAAATCAAGTATTCATAGGTGTGTAGGTTTAATTATTGGTTTTCTCTACGGTTTCATTGATCCTCCTTTCTGTTTCCATGCCAGTACCATGTGGTTTTTATCATTATTCCTCTGTAGTACAGCTTGAGATCAGGGATGGAGATACCTCCAGCTGATCTGTTGTTGTACAGGATTGTTTTGAGATTCTGGATTTTTTGTTTCTCCATATGAAGCTGAGAATTTTTCTTTCAAGGTCTGTAAAGAATTGTTTCACACTTGCTAAAGTGAAACTGTGTCTTTTGGTTATTATTACACTGCTCACTAAACTGAATCCTGAAGCTTTTGGTAAACAGCATCGTAGTCTGCACATCTTTCAGTTTAAAAAAGACATGTTTATTTCAGAAACTGTGTGGTTCCATTTAGAATAATGTTTTTTAATCCTATACATGGAGGGAACAGGAGCTCCACAAGGAGAGCAACAGAGCCAAAAAAATTGGGCACAGGAGTCTTTTCTGAGACTGATATTACAAACAAGGACCATGCATGGAGGTAACTTAGAACCCCTGCAGAGAAGTAGTCCATGGCAGCTCAGTGTCCAAGAAGGTTCCCCAATAATAGGACCAGGAACTATCTCAGACATGAACTCAAGCTGGCTCTTTGATCATCTCCACCTCAGGGGCAGCAGCCTTCCCAGTCCACAGAGGAAGACAATGCAGCCAGTCATGATGAGACCTGATAGAGAATGGGAGGAGGAACTCCCTATCATTGAACTGGGGGAGGGGCATAGGAGAAGAAGAGGGAGAGAAAGTGGGATTGGCTAAAGCTGGGATACAAAGTGAATAAAGTGTAATTAATATTTTTTTTAAATGCTTAAAAAACATGTTTGTTTTTTTTTTTAGAAACAGTGTGGTTCCATTTAGAATTATGTTTTTTAATCCTGTACATATTTGCTTTAGTGGCAACATATTTATTCCTTTTATTATTATTGATTTATATATATATATCACTGTAGGAGTGTGTAAGTATAGATGAGTATATATGTATCTTTATCTCTATTTCTTGATCTCTCTGTTACTTTCTCTCATGTATGTGTAGTTATGTCTTAGTCTATACAAATGTGTGTGTGTGTGTGTGTGTGTGTGTGTGTAGATGTCACCCTTTTTTATCCATTTTTCTAGTGATGGACAATGAGTTGGTTTCATAATGTGGTAATTGTAAATAGCGTTACTATTGACACAGAGATTCAGACACCTCTTTGACTAACACGTAACAGGTATTTTAGATAAAGATCAACAAATTTGGTAAACACCTCACATACTGTAGTTCTGATTTCTTTTTTTTCAGGAATTTCTATCATATTTACCAAAAATATCTATATCACTGTAATTTCCAGACAAGAGTATATGTGATTTTTTTTTATTTTTAAGTGGTACTCTAACTATCAAAAGTCAAATTTCGAGTGATTCAATAAATATTTTTCTCCTGAATAGAAAAACACACATAAATATATAACATAATATATAGTGTAATGAAAAGTGTAGACAGCATTAGCTATCTTGTGGATTCTTCTTTATTCCTCCTTTAATGCTTTTTCTTCAACCCTTTAAGCCCCCTAAGCACTAGATAAGAGAGAGAGAAAAAAAAAGAATAGAGAGGAAAGGAAAGAGATCCCTGGGTAAAGACAGGAGTCAGAAAGGGAGCAACAGTTTCATTAGATGAGTTCCTGATAATCAGTGGCACAAGTTCTTTGGGGCAAGTTTGATCTTTCCTATCAGGCTATCTAATTTCTTCTTGTTGTTGTTTCTTTGCATCTGACCACTTAATAAACCACAACCAACAACAACTAGCAATCAACCAACCCATCCTGCCTCCTCAGGGCCTAGTATTTATATAGCCTCTAAAAAGTCTCCAGAATTACAGTATCACAAAATTGCAGATACTGTCTGCAGCTGGCATATTCATACCCCTGCCAGAGCAGAAGGCAAGTCATCCTCAGCTGCTGTATGAAGCAGCCCATAGGATTAAATGAAAACATTCTTATATTTGTTTTTTTAATTAAATTTTATTTTTTTCATTAGTTACATTTTATTAACTGTGTATTCCAGCTGTATCCTGCTCCCTCATTCCCTCCCAAACCTTCCCTCCCTCATCTCCTCCCTGCCCCTTTCCAAGTACACTGATTGGGGAGGACCTCCTCCCCTTTCATCTGTCCCTGTTATATTAGGTATCTTCAGGACTGCCTGAAAAGTCCTCCTCTATGGCCTAGCTTTGTCACTACAGAAAGGAGCAAATTTTCACAAAAAAATTCACTGCTGTATATTTTATCAGAATAAAAATACAAAGAAATATGATTGTGAAAGTTTCATGTTTCTGTATGTACATCTTCAGACACATAAAATTTATGATATATATTTATTTTTCATAGTTAAAAGGTCATATCTATAGCAATTTTATTTTCAATAATATGCACTGAAATTTTCCTTTATAGTACAGTCATGTATATTTATTTTATGCTTATTTATGTTTTCTTAATACGACATATTTTTATAATATCCCAATGATCGTTGTTTCTTCTGGGAAATTCAAACACTTTGTTTTAACCTTTTTGGGCATTTGTATCCTAAGTAGAAATATATGAAAGTTTTCTCCATGAAAATTCTTACAAATTAATAATGTATGATACACTCGGGTAGCTAAGTGATAAAAAGGTTGTGGGGATTGACAGGATTGGTGGCATCTCAAGCTAGCAATAAGTAATCAGACTTCTAAACACAAAGGAATGGAAGATCTATCCTCCAATAGCTGTTACAGAAAAATGTATATTAATAGTCACATAAATATCATAAAAGTAACTGGTTTCTCTCCCTATAACTAATACTCACATATTAATAAATGTTTGCCTATTTCATGGCTGGATTTTGCCTTTACAAGCAATTTTGTTCAATATATTTTAAGCACTCTTGATTGCTTAGGGAAAAAGTCTTGAAAGGAAGGGCTTCTTTTGTTAATCTTTTGTGCTGAAGTCTCAGGCATTCTTTCCTTTTCTGAAGCATTGGCATGATAAATGAGGCATCAGAATGAAGACAAAGCAGATGTGGAAATATACATTCATTATAGTATTCAAGGCTTAGAACACATTTAAGAATTTTGAAAAACTGTGTTATTTAAAATCTTTTCTGACTTCTAACTTTATTCTGCATGTGATTCTTACTATAAAAAATCCTGGAGAAAATGCACCCAAATCATGCCCTATAATTATTATAACCTCTCTATTTCAAGTTTATTTTATGTTACATTTATAAATTTTGTGAGGAGACTTTAGGTAAAATATATATGCACAATGAAACTTATGAATTCTATAACTTGACTTGCTCTTTTTTATCTACAAACACATTTCTAATTAAAATATGAAATAATTATGAATAGATTTAGAATTATTGGAAACATGCTAAACACTTTTAGTTTGGAAATAAGAAGAAATCTGTCTTGAATTATTTATTACAATGAAGTTATTATTTTACTATAATAGGGTTTTAAAACAAAAAGAAGATATTAATTGATATTTCAAAAAATATGCACACATTGTCATATTATTATGTTTATACTTTTACCTGAAATTGCTATTATTTCATATATGTATTTATATCTAAATATTTTCTTATTAGCATATCTCAGTTCACAATTATTATATCCAGATAGTCCTATATTTATACTGCTGGGCTAAGGTGAAAGGAGTTCAAACAAATTTTTACAATTATATAATTTATCATGTATACAAACTGGCATGTATATAACTGCTAATACTACTGTTTTCTACTTTAATTTCTAAATAAACTTTCTGTTTTTATATAGGGCCACCATGATGAATATATCCTGTTTTGTATTAAAGGGGTGTTGTGTGACACTATTCCTGTGGAGACATGAACAAATATCTACTTGCTCTAGATAGGGAACCAACTGCAGAACAAAGGAAATGTGCCACCACATTCCAGCTTGGTAAACCAGTGAGTTTCACTGTTGTTATTTACAGGAGAAAGGGTGAAAGGCTTACTCAAAAGAGTAGAAAAGACTCAAAGACAGTGGCATCACCAAAAGTCTGCCCAGCTTTGGTGAAGGATCAGGAAAGTCAAATACTTTAAGATTAAATCATGACTCGACTGGTAGGGCCACTTTACAGATGGGAGGCTACCTTTGTCCAATAGTTCAGTTGGTTTGACCCTCTTCCAGGCAGGTCAGCTGGTCTAGGTCTTTCAGAAAGTTTAGCTAGTGTATCTTCTCAAGACAATTAGGGTGATCTGAACTTCTTCAAATTTGGACTTCTTTGATGTGTCTTTCAATAGTATCTATTGTTTCATTGGCATCTAAAGAAGTAAGGACCTGAAGAATGGAGTGTATTAAAACTGAAAGTTAAGGCATTCTAAAACTTATTTCATATTGGAGACCATAACAGACTTTGACATTCTAATTTGTATGTAATCTATGACTCTGAAATACTATAAGTCATGATCAACAGAAAAATTAATATATGAAATACAAAGAAGGCTTATATGCTTTAAAGCCTTTATGTGAAAACTTGATTTCTTCTCATACCTCTGCCAAGCTATCCTCAGATCATCTGGGTGACATTTGACAGTGTGGCATGCTTGATTCTCCTCAGTTTCATGTGCATTGTAGAAAGATGGTGTTTTGTACTGTGATCTGAAATTAAAGCAGCAATCTTTTTTTTTTTTTTTATCACTCAAAATGTCAGGATAATGTTGGACCCAAAATTAATGGCTATTAGTGTCCTTTGGAAAATCACTAAAGATCTGAACTAATCCTCCAATAATCTTAACTCTCAAGTTATCCTCTACAATCTCTGCCCCATTGTTTCTGTAAAGAACATGAAGGCTGAGATTCTCAAATTCAGTATTAAAATGATCTGTTTATGAGACTGAATAGTTGTCCCAGTGACTAAAAGCATTTTTGTTTGTTTGTTTTCACGAAGAACCTGGGTTGGAATCAAGGACCCACACGAAGGCTCATCATTTCTTTGGGAACCTGCCATGCATGTGCTGCACAGAAAAAACATATATGTTCAGGCAAAACACTCATATGAATAAAGTCAATCAAAAAATTAATAAATAGAATCAATTTATGTCTTCCATATGCTCTACCAGTAAGTAGAAAATGGGTTATAAGGTAAAAAATATGAGACACAATGTTTTGTTATCCATATCAAAGCCATTCTTTCTATTCCTGAAAGATGTGTTTAGCAATCTTGGAGAATAAAATCTGATTTATCACAGAATTTACACTTATTATCGATCTGAACAAACACTAGATCAACATTACTCAAATAGTCTACATTCTAGTATAAGCAAACTTTAACCAGCTTCCAGAAATTATGTTGTGATGCTAAAATGTCCAGATTCTTTTATCATTGATTGTACAGTGATAGTTGGGATGTGTAATATTGCTTTACCCCAAATAAGAAGAATGAATATAGAATACAGAAAAAATTAAGTCATTGTTTGTTTAAAAATTCTGCACATATTCTGTGCATATACATTTATGTCCACAAATGTGTATCATGCTAAATCACATACAAATAAAAAGAGAGAAAGAAGGAGGGAAAAAGAGAAAAAAAAAGCTGAATGGAAAAAAAAAACATTATGAATCTTTTATGTAGAGGTATTATAAATTTTTCAAAAGCCACAAACAAAATGTGTGTAAATTTCATAAATTTGTTATAAATATGGTGAAAACATGAAAATGCCCTTCTGTGTTCCTGATGACAGTTTATCTTGATAGAAACAGAGTGACTTCTGTTCCTGATTTTCAACATAGATAAATCGTGTGTCCTCACATTCTCCTTTATTGGCGATGGTGTTGCTGACCTTTTGAATCGTATATCCATCACAAGATGAAAGCCCATTAGCTAAGCTCACATCAGAATCTGTACTCCTCAATCCAAGTACACATTGTTAGGTGTATCAAAAGTAAAAGGACATATTGTGTGTGTGTGTGTGTGTGTCTGAGAGAGAGAGAGAGAGAGAGAGAGAGAGAGAGAGTGAGAAGGAGAGAGAGAGAGAAAGAAAGAAAGAGAGAAACTCATTATCATTAAGATTACTTCAGGAAAATTTTGGATCACTTGAAATATTTGCTATGCAATGCACAATTTCCTTTAAGTTCCATTGTAATCCCAACTCAGAAATGTCATTTGCTTGGCACACTGAAGGATACTACATATGAATTTTTGTTTCTGTTAAAAAAATAATTATTCTGCATGTGTTTTTTCTTACTTTTTGACTTTATAAAAGATCACAAGTTCAGTTATAATAAAACAAAAGTTAATTCCAAAGTCTATGTTTCTTTTATATTAAGGATAGTAGCTTTTGATTACAAATGAAAACTAGACGTAAGAGTTTGGAGGACACAGGCTCAGGTCCAGTTAATCTCATCTTATACTGAGCCAAATACAATACCCAGTGTGATGCTTTCTGATAGATTTTGATTAACTGTACTTGGCTTTCTCTACATCACTTCAGTCCACATGCTCATTTACAAAAATAGACTGAGTTCCTCCAAACCAGTGGCATGCCTATCTGAAGTAAGGATTTTTCTTATTTACCACCTCCACAATCCACTATTTGCCCATGCTGCCTTAATGGAATCACAGAAATGTTTTCTCCTGCTGCAAGCTGTGTTAGTGTCTGTTGACTCCACTTTTATTTTCGTTTTGACATTTATTCCAGAAAAAAATGCATTATCCTTCGGATATAAAAGTAAGAATGAAAATCATACTGAATTTCACCTGGTATCCACTTCGGCTTTGGTGAAAAGCACATCTGAGCCACGGGAATCAGTATCCTGTTCCTAACTGCCCCAAGAAAGATGATCCCATAACCTTTTCAAATCTCTCCTCTACTTATTGAACTTATTGTTATCTTTCACTGGAGGTTAGAATTATCTGCTCCTACTCTGTGAAAATAGGAAATAAATTTGTTTTGTCATTAGACTGTATTCTTATTAAGGTTATGGAACTATTATCATATAGTCTGTTAATTTTTCTTTTCTTGTCTTTATTTAGGCCATTGATGTGTGATATGACTAAAGTAAAACTGCAATTTCTATTAAGAGAAATAAAATGGAGAAAAATCAGTTCAATAAGGCCAAATAAAAATTAGAGTTTGAGTGGATGATTAGATGAAAAATCAAATAACATAAATTGGCTTTGAATAGCAATTAATGTTGTCTTCATTTGATGTATTTCATGATTATAATATTCTCAGAGAACCTTCAGATATTGAGGAAATTGCCTTAAAGCTACTCATCTTTATTTTACCAAATAAGTACAGTTTATTTTAACTTTTACTTTTACCTTAGAACTTACAACGAGTCCATATGCATATCAATGGAGATTGCTCAGTGGGTAAGACACTAACCATGCAAGTTCTAAGACCTGAGTTCAGTTTCTTGAACCCCTATGAAAAAGCTTGATGCATGGAGGAAATTCAAAGCAGAAAACTAGCCCAGACATTTAGTGCTGCATAAACAAACAGACAAACAAAAACAAAAACCACAACAACTACAAAAATGAGACAATGTCAAATGGTAAAAAGTAAGAACAAACTTTGAAAAGTTGTTCTCTGAGAAGAACATGATGTACTTGTTCCTGATCTTTCTCTCTCTCCCTGTTTTTGTCTCTGTCTCCCACATACACAAAATTATTTTTAAAAAATTTGCAATGGAAATTAGTATTGCTGGAGTAATCCTCCACAACAATCAGAGTCCTGTGTTTTCTATTATTATTATTATTATTATTATTATTTTTTAGTATCATATAAGCACACGTCTCTTTTTCCTGACAGTGTCATTGGTATCTAATGTATGGTAGCTCCATATGTTCCCTTGGATACTCTAAAACTGTTTTTTAAATTTTCTTTAGATTTGCCTTTTGTGTCATCCTTTACCATATATAAGTTATGGTGTAATTTCATAACTTCTCATTCTCACACAATAATCAGTGGTTCACTAGATATGTTCACAATTAGATATACAAAATATTATAAATTTGGGCAGAGTTCAGGGAATCTTATGAAAGAAATGGGAGATAGAAAGACCTGGAGGGTACAGGAGCTCCGCAAGGAGAGTTACAGAACCAAAAAATCTGGGCTCAGGGGTGGTCTTTTCTGAGAATGATACTCCAAAAAAGGACCATGCATGGAGATAACTTGGGACACCTGCACAGAAGTAGCCCATGGCAGCTCAGTATCCAAATGGGTGTCCTAGTAAGGGGAACAGGGGCTGTCTCTGACATGAACTCAGTATCTGGCTCTTTGATAACCTCCCCCTAAGGGGGGAGCAGCTTTACCAGTCTACAGAGGAAGACAATGCAGCCAGTCCTGATGAGACCTGATTGACTAGGGTCAGAGGAAAGGGGAGGAGGACCTCCCCTATCAGTGGACTTGGGGAGGAGCATGAGAAAACAAGAGAGAGTGAGGGTGTGATTGAGAGGGGGCAAAGAAGGAGGCTACATCTGGGATACAAAGTAAATAAATTGTAATAAATAAAAAATAAAAAATAAAGAAAAAAAAGACTGGATGATTGGGAGCTCTAGCCTTTCTATTAAGTAGCTCTTTACTGCTGGACAGCACAGTCGCTATCAAGTAAGCCAATCTAATAAATCCCCTTGCAGTATAAAAAATATGTGGCCATCTTCAACATACTTTATCAAAAATCTATCTTCAATATATGTCATCCTCTTGTCCATTTATGTTAACTATTTTTTAATTAAATTTTTATTTTTAATATTAGTTGTAGTTTTTTTTTTAACTTTGTATACAAGCTGTACTCTGCTCCCTCATTCCCTCTCAATCTCACCCTCCATCCCTCATCTCCTTCCTTGCCCCATCCCGCGGGGCTTCAACGGGGTTCCTAAGGGGGAGATTGGAAGGAATGGGGGAGGGGAAGAACAAGAAGCACAAGAAATGAAGGCCAAGTCTGTTCGTCTGATCAAAGCCTTGTTTATTAAAAATTTTTACCCAACTTATATAGGGAGAAGGCAGGAAAGGGGGGAAGGTAAATTTACTGCTGCAGGAGATAGGAAGAGTGCTTCCATGGGTTAAATATTGCACCTGCAAGATACCATAAGGATGTTTTTCTTCAGCTATCTCACAGATGCTCTAAAACTAACAGAGGGATGTCCTCACAATCTATCACCCATGATTTCGGGTCCTAGGTAACTCTTCAACTAAATAGCTTTAGGTCTCCACTAAATGACCTTTGCTCACTACTTGGCTTTGGCTTCAGTAAACAGCTCTGTCTCCACTAAATAGCTTTGGCACACCGTTTGACTTTGGCTTCTGTAGATAGCTTTAGCTCCCGGCACTTCCTGCCCCTTTCCAAGTCCACTGATAGGGGATGTTCTCCTCCCCTTCCATCTGATGCTAGTTTATCAGGTATCTTCAGGACTGGCTTCAAAGTCCTCCTCTGTGGCCTAGCAAGTATGCTCCTCCCTGGTGGAATGGGGAAGGTAAAAGAGCCCTCCATTCAGTTCATGTCAGAAATTGTCCCAGTTCCCCTTACTAGGGAACCCACTTGGATACTGTGAACTATTGATGTTCAGTGATAGTTCAATCTGAAATGCAATGTTCTGTCATTGAAAAAAAAAAAAAGAAGCACATGAAGTCATAGAGGTCTAGGGTTCAATATTATCTATGAAGTTCTCATGTTTTGTTATCTAACAGGGATGCTATTAAGATATGATTGATAATAGGTATTCAAATCATCAGTCAGGAAATCCACTGACAAATTCCTACTAGTAGTAAAAATAGAAAATTAGGTTAGGATGATCATGATATGAAGAAGCAACAGATTATTTTTTTCCTGAGGAGTAAAAATGTTAGAATAGTTGTTTGTAAGACATGGTCCTATTTATGGAAATATGATTAGAGGAAGATGGTAAATTTTTGGAGAGAGCAGTTTGAAATTGAAAAGGAAGGTCTAAAAATATAGAATCGCAAACCTTACACTAGCTGAGGTATATGTAATATAATAGCTCAGGATGAGATTCAGGTTTCTGAATTTACATAATTTATAATCATACTTGTATTAATTATAAAATAACATACATTATAATTTATAATCATATTTTGACTTCAGCTGATGATGAAACAACCAATGTTTTCTTTTTAAGTCATTATATATTATTTTATTTGTTTAATAATTATGGTTTATTCACTTTGTATCCCACCGTTTCCTCCTCCCCTCCCAAACACATCCTCTCTCCCTATTCTCCACCCATATCCCTCCCCCAGTCCACTTATAGGGGCGCTCTTCCTTCCTTTTCTCTGATCCCAGTATATCAGGTCTCATCAGAAGTGGCTGAATTGTCTTCCTCTGTGGCCTGGTAAGGCTGCACCCCCTCTGAGGGGAAGGTAATCAAAGAGCAAGCCAATCAGTTCATGTCAGAGACAGTCCTTATTCCCATTACTATGGAACCCACTTGGACACTGAAATTTCATGGGCTACATCTGTGCAGGGGTTCTAGGTTATCTCCATTAATGGTTCTTGGTTGGGGTATCAGTCTCAGAAAAGACCCCTGTGTACAGATTTTTTGGTCTGTTGCTCTCCTTGTGGAGCTCCTGTCCTCTCCAGGTCTTACTATTTCTCACTTCTTTCATAAGATTCCCTGCACTCTGCCCAAAGTTTAACTATAAGTCTGAGTATCTGCTTTGATACCCTGCAGGGTAGAGACTTTCAGAGGCCCTCTGTGGTAGGCTCCTGTCCTATTTTCTCCCTTTTCTGATGTCTATCCTTTTTGTCTTTCTGAATGAGGATTGAGCATCTTACCCAGAGTCTTCCTTTTTGATTGGCTCTTTTAGGTGTACAGATTTTAGTATGTTTATCATATATTATATGTCTAATATCCACTTATGAGTGAGTACATACCCAGTGTGTCTTTCTGAGTCTTGAATACCTCACTCAGGATGCTCTTTTCCAGTTCCCAATATTTGCTTGCAAATTTCATGATTGACTTGTTTTTAGTTGCTGAGTAGTATTCATTGTGTAAAGGTACCACAATTTCTGTATCCATTCCCCAACTGAGTAGTATCTGGGTTGTTTCTAGCTTCTGGTTATTACAAATAAAGCTACAACAAAGGGGATACAGAGCTAAACAGAGAATTCTCTGTAAAGGAATATGGAATGGCAGAGAAACACTTAAAGAAATGCTCAGCATCCTTAGTCATCAGGGAAATGCAAATCCATACAACCCTGAGATTTCACCTTACATCCATTAGGATGGCTAAGATAAAAAACTCAAGTGACAACACATGCTGGAGAGGATGTGGAGACAGAGGACCCGTCCTCTATTGCTGGTGAGAATGTATACTTGTACAACCACTTTGGAAATCAATCTGGCACTTTCTCAGGCAGAAATATTTCTACCTAAATATCCAGCCATACCACTCCTAGGCATATATCCAAAAGTTGCTCATGTATACAAATCATTAAATTTTTAATTAGGATTTTATTTTTACATTTTATACCTTGGTGGTTTGCCTGCATGTATGTCTGTGTGAGGGTGTTAGACAGCCTGACTGAGAGTTACATATAGTTTTGAGCTACACTGTGGGTGCAGCAAGTTGAAGCCAGGTCCTCTGGAAGAGAGGCTAGTATTCTTAAATGCTGAGCCACTACTCCAGTCCTCAGTGTTTTCTTTTCATTAATACTTGGGACTACTGTCTCTTCTTCTTTTCTCCTTTCCCCTCCTCTCTCTCACTTTTTTCCTCTTCTCTTCTTTCTTGGGTTCTCATCCCATCTTTGTGTATCTCTGTGTGTCTCTCTGTCTCTGTCTTTCTCTCTCTTACTCACTCTCTTTTGCTTTATTTCTCTCTCTCTTTCTGTGCCTACATCTGTCTTCCTCTTTTGTCTGTCTTCCTCTCCTCTATGACATATGGAAATTGAACTTCAGAAAATATCAAGGACCTTTAACTTCTTAGGTTTGTTGGCTCAAATTGTCTCTCTAGTTATTTGATTTTTGTCCAGCAAAATATTCTGCTTGTATAATCTGAATGGGCAGTTTGTCACTACAAACGTGCATACTAAGAACAAAACCTCAGAATCATTACATTGAAAAAGAATAAATATGTAAGGATCTACTATTGTGAAATATACAACAAAAGTCATTATCTGCTCATTTGAATTCAAATTCAATATTCTGCTTTTAAATAGTTAAACTAAATTAACTTGAGCTTTTATTGAATTTTACTAGAAAATGTGGTGTTTGCTCACTCATGCAGTATAGTTTAACATGTGCATTTTATTCAATTAGATTCCTTAGTGTAGATTCTCTCACAATTCTTAAGTTTGGGTAATTTGATAAAGATCATTTTGAAAGCAAAGGTCTGGCTATTTACAAACTGTTACATGTTACAGATGTTAGAAGTCATAATAAAATCTGAATATTAATTTTTTAAATTAATTTTTTATTTTTTATACTGATTACAGTTTATTCATTTTGTATCCCAGCTGTAGCCCCCTTCTTCATTCCCTCATAATCCCACCCTACCTCCATCATTTCCTCTGCCCCTTTCCAAGTCCAAGTCCTCTTCCCTCTGACCCTAGCTTACCAGGTCTCATCAGGAATGGCTGTATTGTCCTCCTCTGTGGCCTGGTAAGGCTGCTCACCCAACAGGAGGAGGTGATCAAAGAGCCAGGCACTGAGTTCATGTCAGAGACAGCCTCTGTTACCCTTACTAGGATACCCACTTGGAGACCAAGTTGCCATGGGCTACATCTGAGCAGGTGTTCTAAGTTATCTCCATGCATGTTCCTTGGGTGGAATATCAGTCTCAGAAAATACATCTTTGCCCATATTTTTTGGTTCTGTTGCTCTCCTTGTTGAGCTCCAGTGTTTCCAGGTCTTATTATTTCCCCCTTTTTTCCTAAGATTTCCTGCACTCTGCCTAAAGTAGTTTGGTTATGAGTCTCAGCATCTGCTTTGATACAGTGCTGAGTAGAGTCTTTCAGAGGCCCTCTGTAGGAGGCTACTGACCTATTTTCTGTTTCCTCCTTCTTCCAATGTTCATCTCATTTCTCTTTCTGAGTGAGGATTAATCATCTTACCCAGGGTCCTCTTTCTTGCTTAGCTTCTTTAGGTTTACAGATTTTATTATGTTTATCCTATATTATCGATCTAGTATCCACTTATAATTGAGTATGTACCATGTATGTCTTTCTGCTTCTTGGATACCTCACTCAGAATGATCTTTTCTAGATCCCACCATTTGCCTGAAAATTTCATGAATTCCTTGTTTCTAATTGCTGAGTAGTATTCCATTTTGTAAATGTACCACAATTTCTGTATCCATTTCTCTGTTAAGAGACATCTGGGTTGTTTCCAGGTTCTAGCTATTGTGAATAAAGCTTCTGTCAGCAAATGTTGAGCAAATGTTCGTATTGTGTACTTGAGCATATTTTGGATATATGCCTAGGAGTGGTAAAACTGGATCTTCAGGAAGCGCTATTTCTAATTGTCTAAAGAAGCACCAGATTAATTTCCAAAGTGGTTGTTCATGGTTATACTCCCACCAGCAATGGAGGAGGATTCCTTTTCTCCACATCCTCCCCAAAATGCATTGTCAGTTGAGTTTTTCTCTTAGCCATTCTGAAGGATGTAAGGTGAAATGTCAGCCTACAGACTGGGAAAGGATCTTCACCAACCCTATATCTGACAGAGGTCTAATATCCAGAATATATAAAGAACTAAAGAAGGTAAAAAGCAACAAATCAAGTAATCCAATTAGAAAGTGGGGTACAGAGCTAAACAGAGAATTCTCTGTAAAATAATATAGAGTGACAGAGAAACACTTATAAAATTGCTCAATGTCCTTAGTCATCAGGGAAACACTTACAAAATTGCTCAAGGTCCTTAGTCATCAGGGAAATGCAAATAAAAACAAACCTGAATATTAATTCCAAACTGTTGTTTGCATATATCCATCTTCTAACTTCAAGCTTGATTTATGCATCTATGTTTTTACCTTCAGGATGGGGTAACAGAAAAGCCAGCATATCCTGTGCATGAGTGCAGTAGGTGTTGATGTGCAGTAGCTGTTTACAAGCATGTCATTTATTGATTGATTGATTGACTGACTGACTTATTGATTCATTTATTTATTTATTTATGGATAGAAAATTTAGTCCAATACCGTTGATAGATCTATATATTTCTTGTGGTTAGTCTCATTTGTTCAATAATATCTTAAGATCCAAAGAAGAAACTTTACTGGGTCTTCCAAGGATATAAACTAATTTTTTTCTCAGTTATTTTGAAACCTCCATTGAAGGTAAAAATCTATATTTAGTCATATTTTAGTGAAAGATATATTTATTTTGACTTTTCAAACAAAATATTTCTTTTGTTGAACATAGGTATTTTTCTCATACAATATATCTTGACCTCAGTTTCCCCTCCCCCTACTCCGTCCAGTTCCTCCCCATCTTCTCTCCCATCAGGATCCACTCTGTTTCTGTCTTTCATTGGAAAAGCACTCATCTATTTAACAGGTAAGAATATGTATGGCTAATGATGTGCTGTGACCTTTGTCAGAATTCTACAGTCTTCGTGAAGCTGTTACACAAGCAAGCTATAGCTTTGTGTCAGTCTCTTCAAGTATTTAAATCCTTTGTCTTTTCTAATTGTTTCAGCAGAAAGGACTATCAGCACATTGACAGTATGTACATAAGCATAAACCATTCTCTCACAGATGCATGCATTGTGTGTGAATATTTACTTGAAGAAAATCTGGAAAAAAATATACTCACTTTCTATATGAAAATTTATGATTTCTAGATATTAAATGAATGTACTTACAGTGTGATGTAATGTTTTTATATAAACTCAATTCTTAAAAATTATGTGACATAAACAAAATTATATTCTTATTGAATTGTTTACATTTCATTGTGATAGTCCAGCACTGGTATTGATGATGAATTTTATAACTGTTACATACATATATTCATGAATTTTTATTCTTATTATCAAACGGATCTCTGTGAAATTAAAATTATCAAGCTATTACATAAAACGACTCAATCGAGTCTAAGAGGTAACAAGAGAGACAACAACAACAACAAAACTACACACACATACTGACACACAAAGGCTCTAGCCTATGATGACCTGATTCTACTACTATGTACAGGACTTGAAGTTAAACACCATGGAAGAAAACATGTGGCAGAATAAAAAATGGTGAGTTAATGGTAGAGGGGAAGCCAAAGGCTCCACAAACAAACTACACAATTCTGTATTTCCTCCATCTCTTGTGACAGCCTTATAACTATCCTAATATTTTACCTCAGCAAACACCATGAAATTATGAATTCATCAATGGATTGATCAATTGTGCAGCTCAGAATTCTCATGATATAATTTTCATTTATTGCCCATATCCAACATTATCGAATTTTTATCACATAGTCTTCTCAGGATAAATTACACCTTTTATATTTGCCCATGTTACAGATCCCAGTCATTTTTTTTCATGTTTCTACAAATAAGTGGCCAAAGAAGCTTTGGCTTTATACCATTTCCCCTAAAGTAGAAAACTTGGTGAATCTCTGCTAAGCAGATATGAGAGAATTATTTTCTGGGATTGATTTAATGACTAACATGGATTTGTAGTCAGGTTATATATCATAATTAATTGCTATGCATATTTTAACTTAATTCTGTTCCTGCATCGACTTACAGTTTTAGCCATTACTGCTAAGCTTTAGTAGCACACACGTTAAAATCACCTTTAATCTCTTTTGATAACTTAAGTAACACTATAAAACTTAACAGTTAATAAGTGGATAAGAACATAAATTAATTAAATGATCTAATTAACTCCATTAAGCTATGTTAAAGTAATAAAGGATGCTGCTGTTAAAGTCTACATGTGTTTACCCAGTGAACTGCTGCCACTGATGAAAAATCTGTGTTTTGCAATCAATCATTTAACTTCCCAGACTGGAATAAAAAGTAAACAACTTAACAAATGCAAAGGTTATTAAGGTTGCTAATCTTTCACTTGAGTGAATAAAGTATTAGATTATTTTATTACAAGTTTGATGGATCCATACTGTATTTATAGATATAATAAAGAATGGAATGGTACAAGAACTCTAGTATGGAAATCAGAGTGTTTATAGTCTATGTTTAATTATATATTAATATGAAAATTTAATGTATACTCTTTTTGAATTACTTGACCCTATTCAATTCTGAAAAACAAAACAAAACAAAACAACTATGAGATTGAAAATTAACAATTGTTTGTTGCTTTTGTGCTTGTGTCCCTGGTGTTGGGTTAACTTTCAAATGTGCCACATTGAAATAGAGCCTTTAAAAGGAATAGGATGTTATCCCATAGGTTATGCTGTTAGGTGATTCATGGATATCTCACTGGAGCTACTCTCTACCTGCCTTTCTCGTTGTTCAGGGACTCTTACTAGGGTAGGTAAGTCACCATTCATTGCTCACAACAAAAGGAAGAACAACGAAGCTTCTTCTGGCGGTGGATTTAAAAGTTTGTTGACTAATTTAAACTACAATAGTAGTTTTAAAATAAACTACTGGAGTTATCTACTGAGTAGATTATAAAACCCTCCCTCAGTTGTGGTGAATATAATTATTTTTTATGAACAGAGTAGCTGATTTTTTTTTTTATTCATTCATTTCAGTGCTTTCTGTGCAGTGACTGTATTTTCAAGGCCACGACTAACCAGAATGAGGATTAATGGTCCCTAGTAAGGAGAGCAGAGACTTTCTCTGGCATGAACTCAATGGTAGGCTCTGAACACCTCCTCATGGAGGGGAGGGGGAGCAGCCTTGCCAGTCTACAGAGGAAGACAATGCAACCAGTCCTGATGAGACCTGATAGACTAAGATCAAATAGAAGGGGCAGAGGACATCCCCCATCAGTGGACTAGGGGAGAAACACAGGGAGAGAAGAGGGACAGAGAGTGGGATTGGAAGGAGACAAAGGGGGAGCACAGCAGGATACAAATTGAATAAATTGTAGTAAGTAATAATAATAATAAAAAAGAGTCAAAAAGAAAAGAAAAAAACAGCGACCTACAGGTATAACTGTGACCTAGCATCAAACTTTTCTGTGTCTTCTGAAAAACTACTAACAAGATATATAGCATGTACATAATCAAACCAAGTCATTCCTAAATTTTAGGAGAGTCATTATGACTCTTTATTAGGTGTCTCTGCAGATGGATAATTTGGAGCTTCTATAAAGCAAGTCTGTGACTTCATAGTCCTGTAGTTCACATGTCTGAAAAGGGTTAATTGAATCATTTGCTGGAAAATGGATGTGGTAGAATCTCATCCCTTCATGACAGATTGGAAGTCTCTAGGTAATCCAGAATAATTTCTACATATTAAATCTGTAATGCAATTATACCTATCAACACCCTTTCTTGAGTTTTGACATAGAAAATGACATATTTATAGGTTTCCAAAATTAAGATGTGGATATCCTTTGTTTGAACATTCTATTTTAACTTCAAAGAAGTTTTGAGCCAAGTGGTTTAAGAAGGGAGACGTTGTTCAGTGCCACTGATATAGTTAAGAGCTCACTGGAACTGAACTCAGCTTTTCTGAAACAAGGGGAAAGAAAATTTTCTTATATTCTTTTTTTTTTAATTTTTGTAGCTTACATGTCACTTGTTTGTTGTTAGAATATGTTAACAGAAGTGTATTAGAGGATATTAGTAGAGTGATTGTCAATACATTTTAGTGCTTAATTGTTCCTTAATTGTTATTGAGGTACTTTTCTGTCTTCCTACAAGGACTGGTATATTTTCTATTTTATGTCCTTGCATAGTTCATTTCAAAGGTACAACTCCCAGATTCTTGAAAAAACAAAACAAAACAAAACAAACAAAACAAACAAACAAACAAACAAACAAAAAACAGCGTTGGTTGTCAGAATTGAAATAGATTTGTATTTCCAAATACAAATGATTTGTATTTGGACATGATTTGTATTTCCAAATAAGACGTAGAAAATATAATTTTAAGTTTGCTAAAAATGAATATTTTAAGATTCTGGAGGTCAAAACTTAGAAATTTAGAAAAGAAAGCTAACTAAATTTAGTCTACTTCAGGGCATACTAGGGTTGTCTAAGTCACTAGCTCAGAGACTTAGGTTTCACAGCAGTAGACACACAAAGTCAAATAGAATATGAAAAGTGCATGCTGTGAGTCAGTGAAAGTCATAGCAAAGAAGATAAATGATATTAAGTAAAATAGACAAGCAGATAGAAGTAGGTAGAAATCTGGGTCTTTGACCCTGGAAGCTTTATTTTTTTTTTCTTGTATTTTCACAAAGTTTTGGAACTTCACAAAAGAGATGTCTTTCTTTTTTTTAAACATATGTATTCATGACGGTACTTGATACTATAAGGATCTAAGGATAACTTTGTCTTTAAACATGTGGGATAGTGTGTGTGTGTGTGTGTGTGGCTCACGATCATTAGGTTATGTGTGAAAGGTGATATTTTTTCACCTTACATATTTTTCTTTATTTATGTTATCCTCCATCATCCACTTTCAGATAAAAACAAAACACTTTTACTTGTGTATTTCCTTTTAACTAGCCTAAAACACAAGAAAACACTAAGTATAGAAAAGAACAAATGTAGAATTCCTAACAAACCATTAATAAATGTCATTCAGTTCTTCATTGAAATGTAAATAGAATTAGATTTGCCCTTTCGTAGATGCCCTCTTAGTCTGTTGCTGATTTACTGCCTTCTGCTTCTCTTTGAAATGTTTTCCTGCCCCAAATATTTCCTCTCAACATACTACCCCTGCATGTATCATTCAGAGCATTTATCATACCCTTTATTGATCTTTACTCATTATCTCTTACCAGGATGGTTTTGTTTCACTTGCTTTCTTTAACACCACAGCTTAACAGACAAAATTTGCATCTAATTCATTTTTAAATTCTTAAGGGCAAACAGGGTGACATGCATAAAATAGAAATACTTGATATGTGTGTATGTAAATGATGGCATGGATTTATAGATATGATTTAGATTTTCCTTTCCTTCAGTCTCAGATCACTATCGTATCCTAAAAGGTCCAGTAGCCAAAGGCATATCTAGTATATCCAAAGGCATAGAAAAAAAAAGCAATTTACACCTCACAACAAACTTAATTTTATTTAAAAACTGTACTATATGGAACAGCAAAGTGAATTTATTTCATTCTCATATGCCATCTGAAACATAACTTTTTCTGAAAATGTAATTCTGTATAGATGCCAAGGTATATAACACTTGGCTCATGCAGACATCACAGTTTTTATTTCTCTTTTCTATTTATTACCAAAATGGTCACTCTGTTTCATTTAAGCTCTTGGTAGGGTCATTCAGCTCTTACCTGTGACGCTTTCATTTCCTGCTGTCGGAAATGAAACATCTCTCCCACCTATAACTGACAAGATGCACATTCCTGCTGGGATTGATTTCTTTCATCATGCTCTTTCTTATGCCCTTATCTTCCTTTTCCCTTCTCCCTTCAACCCTGCGATAAGGTTTCTATATGTGGTTCTTTTGCTCAGCTTCTTTTGTTTTTGTCTTTCATTTATCAGTTTCTAGATTCTTAGTTGGTATATTCTACCTAATTGTCTCTCCATTTATCTGAGTTTGTAAACTTGTTTTTTTGGGTTATTTTTTGTTTGTTTTTTTACTCTTAACAGGTTTGCCCCACATTTTAAAAGGTACACTGTTCCTTTCTGTGTTGGTATTAGTATTTAATATTACATTAGTGGTTTTATTTGTCTTTTTATATATCTTGGCAAGTTTACTGTCTTATATACCCTTGTTCCAATAGAGTCACTTTTATTTATTTATTTATTTTTACATTGTTAACTCAAGCTTTCTGTGAATATATATCATGGAATATATGAATATACTCATAGAATATATATTTACCTATTTTTCATATTTACTTATTCAAGCCTTCTCTGTATGTCTACATAAAACAGTATTATTCTTTGCCTTAATGTGGAAACTACAGAAGCTCTCTTACTCTCATATACTTTATTCATCAACATTTTTTTGTATTTTTGTATGAAGATTTTAAGGTAACTTGAAAATTTTCTATTAAAAGCTATGCAAAAGGGTCATTGTTTCCGTGGCTAGCTATTCTACTTAAAAATAAACAAGCAAAAAGGATTGTAAGTGTATATTACATTACCATGCTACAATTGCAAGTGAATGCATGTTACATTTAATACACAAGAATATCACGTGATGAATAAGTTATTCCGTGTCCTACAAGGAAAGTAAACACTACCCAGTCAGAACACGATCCAGCATAGCTTTGTTCCTAAATAGCAATGAAGCTTTCTGTGCCTACTTATAATCTACAGTGAAAAACATAGTAATTCACCCAACCCCTGTTATTCTTACTGATTTCCTCATCAGCTGTACACTATGACCTGGTGTTCTTTTAGTTTTAGAATTACTAGTGTAATTCTCTAATTATGTAAATCAGTGGAGTGTTTCCTGGGAAATGTGAATCATCACTTGAATTTACTCAGGCAAGGTGCCAAGCAAGAATGCAGTGTGAACTACTATGCTGGAAACACCCTGTTGTTACAGGAAGCCTGCTGAACTGTGAATCCTACTTAGGAAACAAAAGTCAATTTTAATAAAAGCTCAAAAGTTACAGAACCCTCAGTTTTGATCATTGAAAGTTACCTCATAAAACTTTAGTGTGTTTTATAATATATTACTCATATATCCAAAAATTAATAAAAACTGCTGCCAAATAAAATATGGATAGACATTAAGTGTTAAAACATTCCAGTGTTTTTGATGTTTTAATATAAGGAAATCATTCACGCATAACCCTAGAGCTCAAAAAATTTAGCATAAATCAACAAGTAATAATTTGGGTAAAAATTACTAGATTTTCAGATATTTTAAACAAGTATTATATCTGATATGGAATAGAAAAATTTTTATATTTTGTGTTTTATACTGACTGCCATCGAAAAACACTAGCTGGCACACATAAAAGCCAAAAAAAAACCCCCCTAATTTTAAGATTGTTTTAAATAGAAAGAGATTCATCCAAGAGTTAAGCTCAGTAAATCTCAATCCATAAACTCAGATTTTGTGAATTAATTAATGTTATTCTAATTAGTAAATACATGTTTAATAAAGTAATATGATTAATTAATAATAAAGATGATTCCAACATTTCTTTGTAGAAATGACTATGTTTTTTAGTAGATAAAATATCTTAGCCTTTTAAATATCACTTCAAAAAATTCATATGTTTAAACTTCCTGGACTCACTTAATGTCAATGGAGATCTTACCACTCTAGCAGAGTGAAATGAAAATATCTGTTGTGTTATGAATGTGCTTAACTCCGGTATGTAGCCATGTTCACCGAAGATGTTACACCCTTTTCATGCCTTACAATGTAGTAGCATGGCTGTCTTAACATTGAACCAGAAATATTAGGGTTCTCAATCTTGATTTCTATTAGTTTCACTTTTGCTTTCTCCACCTTCTCCAAATTGCCAAGCATAATTCTGTCAGCGTTTTCAGACTGTAATAAAATACAGAAGATAAAGGGAGTCATATATCTCCTGCAGTTATTTTCCACCACCAATTCAGAGTCTTTCAAGTAAGAATAAAATACTACTTGAAAGAAGAATTAGGATAATACATATTATGGATTATTATAACTATTCCTCTTTGAGTTTACCAAAAGCACAGCATGAGGCAGGTCTTCAGGGCCATAAATTTGCTTTGGGAGATAAAACAAAAAGAAGCTATACGGAAATGAAACAGGCAGCATCAGAAAGAGATGGAAAAAAATGTTATATAATGGGAGATACAATTCGTATCCATAGGCCCTCTGAATATCTACAGGGGGTCCCCTTGATCCACTGTTTTGACAGACAATGCTGGTAAAACTTATGATATGCTCCACTCACTTTTACTATCATTACTGGCAATAGGTTTTCCTCGTCTTTCATTGAACTAAGGAGGATTAGAAGAGCTATACGCTAGAGATTTGAAAGTGATTCTACTAGTGTTTGAGATTTCATCATCAACAAACATAGGCTTCCTGTGTCTGTGGATGCAATAATTCAAGGACCATGACCTTAAAAAGATTGTGCCCACACATATGTTGACATTCAAATCTTTGCTCTGTCTATGTTCTCATGACTCACATTAAATAAAGCTGCTTTATCACTAACTTTTCCATTTTTTGAATGCCTGAATACAATATATATTATAATGAATATATATATTAATTAATTCAGTGGCTGGCTCTTTGAACAACTCCCCCTGATGGGGGAGGGGGGCAACACTACCAAGCCACAGAGGAAGACAATGCAGCCAGTCCTGATGAGACCTGATATGCTTAGGGACAGATGGAAGGGGAGGAGGACTTCCTCTATCAGTGGAGTAGGGGAGTGGCATGGGAGAATATGGGGGAGGGAGAGATTGGGAGAAGACAAGGGAGGAGGCTACAGTGAGAGAGCAAAGGATTAAAAATTAGTTTTTGAGTCATTGGTTTAAAGTTTAAAGCGCAAGCCTGAGAAAAGGCCAGATAGGTGGAGACATGTCCAGCTACCAATGCAGAGGAACCAACCTTACTGCATTCTTTTCCTGCCCTCTAGAAATACAGTTGCTAGGAAACCAGCCCAGATAGCCCCTCTCCCCTAGGACAGCCAGAGAAGGAAACCAAACCAGTTAATGGTTTGGGGTGTTCCTATAGCCAGTCAGATCAAAATGCAACA
This sequence comes from Rhombomys opimus, assembly GCA_010120015.1. NCBI lineage: Eukaryota > Metazoa > Chordata > Mammalia > Rodentia > Muridae > Rhombomys > Rhombomys opimus. The sequence continues at coordinate 614,898 of REGO01000597.1, forward strand.
TTCCTTTTGTGTTTCAAGCAATAGACACTTGCTAGGAAGGAATTCCCCTGCTTTGGGCATACTGAGAGGGAATGGAATCTTTAAATCAACCACTTATCTTGAGCACCAGGCTTTCTGCTCTCAAATGTCGTGGTAGTGAGGCTGTGAGCCCAAGCTATAGCTTGCAATAAAAAGATCTTCATGGTATCCCGGAAGCAGAAAGACACACAGGGTATGTACTCCCTCATTAGTTGATATTAAACAAATAATATAAGACAAACATACTAGAATCTGTACACCTAAGGAAGCTGATCAAGAAGGAGGACTCTGGCTAAGATGCTCAATCCCCATTCGGAAAGGCAAAGAGATGGGTGACTTTATTATCCCACTCTCACCAATGCACAGGCCATCTAGACAGAGAAACATTAAAGCTAACAGACATTATAAATGAAATGGACCTAACATATTTACAGAACCGTTTACTGAAATACAAGAAAATACTATCCTCTCAGCACTTCATGAAACTTTCTCCAATACTGAGCCTATATTCAGGCACAAAGCAAGCCTCAGCAGATACAGTAATACTGAAATAACTCCCTGCACCCTATCACTCTTATAACAACAAGAGAAACAACAGGAAGCCCACACATTCATCGAAACCTAACAACTCTCTACTGAATGAAAAGTAGGTCAAGACAGAAATTTAGAAAGCAATTAAAGACTTTCAAAAATTTAATGAGAATGAATACACAACATACCCCAATTTATGGGACACAGTGAAAGTCATGCTAAGTGGAACATTCATTGAACCAAGTGCCTGAGAGACTTTATACTAGCAGCTTAATAGCATACCTGAAATCTGTAGAAAAAAAAAGTAATCACACTGAAGACTGCATGGCAATAAATAGTCAGAGGGCTGTTTTCAATAGAGTGAAAGGATAGAAGAAAAATACAAATAGTTAAACAATATGGTTCTTTGCAAAAATCAACAAGATAGACAAACCATTAGCCAAATTAACTAAAAGAGGAGAGCATCTCTGACTCAATAAAATAACAATGGAATGATGTGAACATACTTTAAAAACTTATATACCACCAAACTGGAAATTTTCAGCGGAATGGATAACTTTCTCAATAGGTAGTACTTAGCATAGTTAAACTAACATTACATAAACACTTTAAGTAAACTTATAGCCCCTAGCAAAAATATTTACTCTGATAGCCAAACCACATAAATACTCAACAAAGAAAAAGAATTACAGACAATTTCATCTTATGAACATAGATGCAATAATACAGAGTAAATACTTCCAAATCAAATCCAAGAACACATCAAAAAAGATCACCCATCAGACTCAAATAGACTTCATCCTAGATATTCAAAGAGAGTTAAATATATAAAAATCAGTAATTTAATCCTCTACATAAACAAACTCAAAAAAAATGATTATCTCTTTAGAAGAGGAAAAGTCCTGTAATGAAGTCCAGAAGCACTTCATGATAAGAGTCTTGGAGAGATTAGGGATATAAAAACATACCTAGGGGGGCCAAGATGGCGGCACCGGGAGAATACTGTGTCTGAGAAGCGGGACAACACTCTCCATGCAGCGACCAGGACACTGAAGTCTGGGCCCTAAAACTACAGTGATTGTGTTTCCCAGGTGAGGGGAGGCTCCCACAGTGTGGGAATCGGTCGGTCCACTCTCGGGCCACACAACCAAAACCTGGAAGAGATCCCAGCTAACTCAGGCATTGGGTCTCCAGGCTAGAGCCGCATGCCTGCATGTCCCCATCACTTTCCCAGGCTGATTGGTGGGCACAAGGGTGCCAGAGACTGGGAGTCCCAGTCGCAAGAAAACTCCACGGAGAAGGAAAGTTGCAAGACTGATCACAGGTCACCCAGTCTTTCCCTGGAAGGACTTGCTGACTGTGGGTACCCACTGCCATCACAACTGAACTCCCACTAAGCTCAGAGAGCGGCTGCACACCCAGCTCAAAATCCCTACTTCCTCTTCGGAGGAGGCAGGAGGCATCCAGCAGAATCTGCCACAGACCAAATTGTCTGTACCCCAACCCAAGATCAGGGCTGAGAACACCCAATCCTTTCGGGCACTCCCCCAAAAGCCACCATAACCCTGCCGCAGCGGAGCAGAAGGATAAAGAGGCACACAGCAGCTTCACAGTGTGCGGCCAGCTGCTCCTAGCAAACAAATTTCAGCTCAGGACCTGGAACTGTGGTCATTCAACACGTCCTGAGACTCTCCCGGGTCCAGCACAATAAGGTCTAGCACCAAGTCTTAGCACCGGGGGCCCCCCGACCCCTGGCAGAGAAACCCTGGCTCAGGATCGGACTGAGAAGCCCAACCCCTTCTGGCACTCCCCTGAGAGCACCGCCATAAGCTTGCCCTAGTGGAGGTGAGGTCAGTTGGGAAGGACAGAGAGGCAGCCTGCCACAAGACAGCACCCCCTCTCCAGCTCACCCAGCGGCCTCTGGCAGAGAAACCCAAGCTCTGGATCTGAGGACACTCAACCCTACCTGGTATTCTCTCGGGAACAGCAAACATAGGTTCTACCACCAGGCTGCTTCTGGCAGAGAGATCTGGGCCCAGGATCTGGGATTGAGAACACTCAACCTAACTCTTTCCTGTGCTACCCCGGGACCAGTTAACATAACCACTCCTGGCAGAGGAAAAGGACAGAAAGGCAGCACACAGGAAAGGTGGACACAGAGTCCTGCGGCCACAGAGTTACAGAGCTGACTGTTAGCCTACCCGTGCATTTCCTGCAGCAGGACCAAATCAGAAAATAGAGAGCAAGGGGAACCCCTGTGCATTCCAACTGGTCCTGCAAAATGTGAGTGAGCCTTCTAGGGAGTTTGCCCCAGATCCAGGGCCTCTCCACAGAAGCAACCAGATGAGATCCCTGTCACCTGCACCCCTAGTGTGGGCATCATAGGGATTCTTGGGATAGCGACCCCAATGTTGAAGCCTCTGCCTTGTGGGTCCACCAGTGTAATCCAGGCAAACAATCCCTGGATCTCAGACAGAACTGCATATTAGTGACCGTCAGGCCACTGCAATAGTCAAAGAATCTGTGCATGCACACTGCGCCCGCTAAAAGCGGATGCGAATAGTGCCAGCATCACATTCCTTACTTAGGCAAAACTGAAACCACAAAGCACACTCCCAAAACAGTGAACCTCTCTCAAGATGGCTATTTTTCTACCTCTTTCTATTTGCCCACAAATTTTATGATGCAACAAATGCTTTGTGTCCATTCTTTTGTTGAAGAACATCTAGGCTGTTTCAAGCTTCTGTTACGCAAAACATGTTAGGGCAATGTTAGCCAGAACTTGCCGGAGTAGCCCAACAATATCTGATTTGATTTAAGGCGTACTAGAAGAGAAGAGACTCATACCAAGCATTGCTAGGGTAACCAAGAACCAGAGACTAGATATCCCAGAGTTCTAGGGTAAAGCCAAACACTACTGATCCAAAAAATCAATAAAATGATTTCTAATAATAACTTTTATACTCAGAGATCATTGCCTTATTGACTCACCAGCAGAGAGGCTTCTGTGAGCAGCAGATAAAAACACATGCAGAGACCCACAAAAAGACATTAGGCAGAGAAAGAGTCTAAATCAGAGGTCTTCCTCAAATCCCCCTTCTCTCAGTTCAGATAATTCTACAGAAAGGGTGGCAGAAGGATTTAAGATCTGGTGGAGAGAGAAGACAACAAGAGAACAAGACCCTGTGGATCAACTAATCAGGATACATACAAGCTAGCAGACTGAAGAAAGAATAACACAGCTGACACATATTATAGCTATTGGCTTAGTGATTTTATTGGACAGGGAACAAATGTGCCTGCTTTTGGGCTCTTCTCTTCTGTTGGGTTGACTTTGCCCAGTCTAGATGTGATGGTTTTCTTTTATATTATCATATATATATATATATATATATATAGATATAGATAGATAGATAGATAGATATAGATATATATATATATAGATAGATAGATATAGATATAGATAGATAGATAGATAGATAGATAGATAGATAGATAGATAGATATTGTTTTGCCTCTTGTTGTTGCTTAGAATCTTGTTCTTTTCTGATGAAAGACAAAAAAAGGGAATTGGCTCAGAGGTGAGTGGATACAGGGAGAAACTGATAGAAGTGAAGGAAGGGATACCTTAGTCAGGATATATTTTATGAAAAAGATATACCTTCAAAGCAAAATAACGTAGACTTTGATATAGAAATAGAGAGGGAAAGGATTAGAAAGTTGACCAGTATTACTAATTAAAGGAAGAAGACAGAAATTAGTAGAAATTAGACAGAAATTAGACAGTGGTTTTAATTATATTAACTTATTAATTTTTTATTCATTAATTTAAAAAACTATAATAGCACATGTTGATTGTGTTGATCAGAAAATTTTTTTAAATGATTTTGAAAAATTGATACTTTAATTCTGGTTTGCATACTATATACATAATGAGTATATTAAAAAGGCTCTAGGAAATTACATAAATATATGTCAAATTATCTATAAAATAAATAGTAAAGAGAATAGTGAAAAGCTTAGAGTCCTCATTGAATTCAACACTAAACTCTTCCTGTACTTCCTTAATAAGCTGTGCTAGCAAATCCTTTCCCACACAATAGTTCTCTGCTCTAAGCAATTTTATTGTGGATTTTTTTCTTTTAATTTGATAGGGTCACCTTGTCAATAATTGTGTGGTAACTTTTTATCATAAGTGGTAAGATTTTCCCTGGCTCTATGAACTTGTTCCACTCTTGTTTGTAGCAGCACAAAGTACACAGTAGACTTATTTATTCTTAAAATAAAATAATATGCAGTACACATGTGATGGTTTGAATGCAAATAGCCCCCATAGGCTTATATGACTGAATGTTGGTCCCCAGTGAGCGGAACTGTTTGTGAAGGATTATGGGGTGTGACCTTCAGAGGAAGGGTAGGGTAATTTGAAGAAGTGTGTTAATGGAGGTGGGCTTTAAATTTTCAAAAGCCCATGGCAAGCCAATTCTCAAGTACTTCCTCTGCCTGCAACTTGCAGATTAGACGTGATGGCTCTGCTAGTATTCTAGCACCAGTCACCTCCCCACTGTCAAATTCTCTACCATAATGCCCATGGTCTAACCTAAATCTGTAAGCAAATGCCCAACCAACTGCATATTTTTACAAGTTGACTAGATTATGGCGACTCCTTGGAACAATAGAACAACATCTAAGACAACAGGAATCAGGAATGAATGTAATAACAAGATTAGAAAGAAAGCAGGTGCTCATTACATCAAATTTACTTTGATGTTAGCATAAAAAATTTAGTGCACTTAAGCATTAATTTAGTAAATGGTACCTGAGACTCCTGAATTAATTGAGTATGAAAATGGGCATTACTCATCCTGTCTGATGAAGTGGAAAGAACCTGGGTCATTAAGTTTCTAAACATTTGTGATTGGATGATATCAATCATATGTATATTAAAGTTGTAGGCATACATATATTCTCAGTTACTCTGAAAATTCAAGTTACTAGCACTTAAAACTTTTCTATATATTTTCCTTTCTGTGATGCTATTTTAGGTAATGGTAAAGGAAAGTAATAGTACATTAGCATACCTTTTTAAAAGATCTTAAAAACATGCCAAAATTACAGAATTGCACTTCTTTTCAATGAATAGTTCTATTAATATTTTAATTAATTTATTTTTTATTAATTACAGTTTATTCACTTTGTATCCCAGCTGTAGCCCCCTCCATTATACCTTCCCCATCCTACCCTTCCTCCCTCTGCTCCCCTATGCCCTTCCCTCAGTCCACTGATAGGGGAGGTCCTTCTCCCCTTCCATCAAATCCTAGTCTATCAGTTCTCATCAGAATCTATTAATATTTTTAATTGAGCTTTAAGCCCCATAATTGATTGGACAATGTATGTCTCTATGGCTTAAGGAAACTTAGGACTCCAGAGATGTTAGCTAGACAGCAACATCAAATATAGAATGAAGTAGACAAATGTTTTATCAGTGTGTAATATATTAAAAAATCCTGATTCCTTCTTATGCATTTTTAGTTGTTATATGTCATCTGCCAGAACCACAAATCACAGAGCTTCAATCTACATAATTTTACCCCAATCAAATAGGATCAAACTGATCTGTTGCAAGGGTAGATAATTGCTTTAACAAGCTGGGAAGAATAAGATAAAGGTAGGGAGGGAAGCAAGGTGAACACTGTTTAGAGACTTAGAATTAGTCATGATTAAGGTGTTCTCCTGTGATTTTGCAGAGTAGAGAGACTATGGCTAATAAAGTAACATTCATTTCAAGATTCTATAAAATTACTGGAATGTTTTCATCATAAGTGATAAGTATTTGAGAAACTATATATTTAGCATACTTAATTAAAAAATATACAAGTATTGAAACACCATATGATTAATATATTAACACATTTAACACTTTTTATGCTAGGCATAAATAATTTGAATTTAAATTAAGGTAAATACAATTAAAGATGCATGCAAATTAAAAAAAATCAGACTTGAAAATCAAGGTGGAGTTCATCATTTAATATAAGTCACTCTCTGATTATAAAGATCACAAAAGAAACAAATTTTAATAATGTCATCCTTAACTCAGAATGATATTGTTTATGAAATCATATGAATAGTAGAGGTATTTACCATTAAATACCATTGTTTTCTATTCAAAGAAAGTATTGTAATTGAAAATCCAGCTCTCACCACCCATCCCATTACAAGGAACTTCAGTCAGAATGAACATGTGTTTTCTATACTGGATTAGAGAGATGGGAAACTATCAATTTTAAAATCAAAACATGTTCACCGTGTATTAAAGAATATGCTTACAGACAGTTTTGCTGGTAGCAGTTGGTGAATGGGAACCTCTTTATGTTATGATTTATGAAAAAAAGTAGGGCAAAGGGAAATGCAGCTATTCAGAAATGTAGCAATGTTTATAAATTAGATGTTTCTAATGTGTTTTGACAGATGTGAGGAAAAAATGAAATTTCTTTTTAATTATCTTGGTGTAGTTCACGGTATAATGTTCAGTGTAAGAGCTGTGGTGTTTGTCAATATAGTTTCTTTAACATGTATATTCCTAGCAGATTACTAAGAAGATGAAGAATAAATATTAATATCTGACATTTCATAAAGCTCTGACAATTCAATGTTATCTCATAAGTTCTCTTATGCTGGATTCAGTTTTCAAATTTACCTGATAAAACAAAGAAGCTTCACACAACAGCATTAGAATTCATCTCCACTCACTTCCCACAAAGTTTCCTGGAAGATTAATCAACTGCAGTGACTTCTGAATAAAATGTTCACATATAATATTTTAAGCTGCAGCTAGCCATTAACACTCTCAGAGATGAACGGCACCCATGTTTCATGAAGATTTATATGAAGGACTGATCTGAAATATAAGAGACGCTGATAGAGAATTCACTGGGCTTCTAAATGAGGCAATCCTCTCCCTGAATGTATTTATTACCAATGTATTTCAATTGTGAGAGACGGTGTAAGAAGTTGGAACTCACAGTGTCTGGATAGAAATATGAAGACGGGTTGACCTTGCGGGTGATGAGTTATTTGCCAATGTTTGAGTGCTGTTCCATATGCAGGGGGTAAACAGCGTGATATTGCCAACAGGGGGAGCTAAAGACAGAAGACAAATGAAGCCCGTTGTGTTTAGGAGTGTAATTTAGCTGAACTGACAATATATTATACCTTAATAGCACCTCAGAGTGAGTTTAATTGATGACCCAACTTAAATATTCTGTTAGAGTATCTTTGCACTGGCTTGGAAGCAAGCTGTGCACTTAAGTTTGCTTCCCTGCTGCTGCTTGTGTGACGGCCATCTGGAGAAGATATCTGCTAATATGTTCCTGGGATATTTTTCCCCATTGTTACTGCTTGAGCAATCCAGAAAGCTTCTGATAAGCTCAGAGAGGAGACAAACCAAATGCTTCTGTCACTGAGACCTCAGAGTGTAAGCAGGCAAACATCACTAAGGGTGTAAGTATGTTTACACTTCCCTTTACAGTCAGTTGAAGTGAAAACAAGGTACAATTGGAGCACAAAATTAAAGTTTGTGATGATAGCGATGCTCACAGATGAATAGTTTTGCTCAATAACATTGCTTCAAAAGCTGTGAAAGGCATGACAAGGAGGTTCTTGCAAAACTAATCAAAAATGCTTATTTCTAACACATCAGAGTGGGAAGAAAATTAAGAAAATTCAATTTTATCTACTTAAGAAAACTCTAGATAATTTGAGGATGTGGTGTCCTGTTTAATTTTAACAATTATAGTAAAAGTAACTTTTACTCACCTGACCTATGTGCCATATAATTTTTTTTTTTCCCTCTCTGATGTGGGGAAGAGATGAGAGCTATGCCCAAGCTTTCGTAATACAAGGATGTGGCTGATTCCATAGTGTTTCTATCTAACAGTCTCTAGGTTGAGGCCTAGAAGCTTCTAGCTTTTGCTTCCAACCTCCATCTGTTATAATCTAGTCCTAGTCCTAGAAGTGTCTAGCCTCCATACAATCTAATACAGACCTAGAATATTTTCAGCCTCTGCAACTTACTGCTGAATAATCTCACCCTTCTACTTCTTTCTGAACTGTGGTTGGCTCATTAACTCAGCTATTCTGGCTCAAACTCGTCTCTATGTTGACTGAATCAACTGTCTTCTTTCAGCTTCTGACTTAATTTCTATGCTTGGCCTTAAACTAACTCTAGCATTCTGTTCTAAGTTTCTGGCTCCTTTTCATTCTCTGGCTTGTCTGTTTTCACTTGTGTCTCGCTTGATCTTTCTACAACCTGTCTCTGTAAAACTGTCCCAGTAAAACTACCTCCTATCTCTCTCATGCATTGTTCTCTCCTAAGTTGGTTTTCTTTCAGCTCTGTTATCATGAGAGTTGGGCATATCCTATTCTGCCAAATCTTTCCCTAATTTATCACTTTGCTTCCCAATGAGACATCAATTTCATAAATGGCTGCTTCCTTCTACAGACTAACCTGACCTGCAAAGTTTGGGAACAAAGGTGTGTGCTGAGTGTATGTCTATGTTCTAGAAAAATCATACTTTAATCCAGGGTGTGCCTGCAACCCAAGAAGATCAGAGATTTAGGTCTTCAGAGTGATCTCTTGTCAGAACAGTCATGTTGCAGGATTAAAATTCCTCAACAAATTTTGGTGAAAACCATGGAACAGTTTCCTGTGTTGATATTACCATATATAGCTTCTTCTGATAATATACTTAACATGTTTAGTCACTAAAAGTTTTTTTTCATGTACCATATAGTTCAACAACAAAATTATGTGTAAGAGAAAATGAGAAAGTTCCTGCTCATGAAAGCATGTATAACAGTTAGAGAAGAGCTATTTTACAGATATCAGTATGAGCAACTTAGAGATGACAATTTAAAAGTATTTTTCATAGGCAGAGAACTGATAGGAGACAAGAAAACTGCTTCTGTAGTGGAAGAGAGACAATTTGAATATGTTGAACTTTTGTTGACCAAAAAGTGTCAAATATGATCAATCGCAAGTCTATTTATCAAAAGATGTACTTAACACATGTCACAGCTGGCTGAGTAATACAGATTTTCATGTGCAATACAGAATATGCCAGGTCTTTCAGCAACCTAAAATGCTTGGAGAACAACAGTACATCGGTGCAGTGCACTTGCAAGTGTTAGTCGCCTCTTTTTGCAAGACTGTCTAATACGTCAAAGTGATTCTTTGCCAAACTGAGCTTGTCGTTCTTGTGATGCTTTTCCCAGACCTGTCCTTTACTATTCCAGTCTCAATAGCTAGACAACTCAGAGATGTTTTCATCTCGTTTATCACCCTCATTTTTACATCTAATCATGTTATCATTCGTAAGCTCATGTAAACACATCAGCATCTATAATGTTTACCTTTTTCATTCAAATAACTTTCCATTAAACTGTAAAACAGAGTGTTCAGCCTATACTATTTCTTTTCATTTTAAAATAATTTTAATGATCCTCATTTGACAGGCTTACAGGAAAGTATCCCATGTCCTGCTTTTAGGTTGTATTTCATCTATCTATCTATCTATCTATCTATCTATCTATCTATCTATCTATCTATCTATCTATCAGACAGTCTGTCTGACTGTCTGTCTGCCTATCTATCTGAAACTATTTGTGTATTTTTATGGAGCAGTTTTTAACAGGCAGTTCTACAGAAGGGGTATCAAGATGGAGAAAAGGTAAAAATGATTGTTGTGCCATGTACCAAAGTACATGACAATCATTTTTATCTTGTGATACCTAATCACAAGACATTCCCAGTACTCCTTTCCCAATGGCCAAGATACTACTCTACCCAAACTCTGAAAAATATTGGTTTTCGACCCAGAACATCTACTTAATGATTAATTGAGGACTTCAGTCTTCTCTTTTCACTGATCATGGGCTTGTTGGTTTATCAGACTACCTGCAACTTTCTAACTCTCAGATTCGCCAGCATCAGCCACTAACTAGAAGAGAGAAGGGGCCACATCACACCTCCACTTACCTATAGTTCAGAATTTTAAGATCACTTCATATCATAACGGACAACAACAATTTGGACATCTTGCTCTTTTACTTTTACCACTTTGTTCCTAGACTCAGATACACTTCAATTAATTTTTTTAAATAAATACTATAGGGAAAAGTGATTAATAGGATGTCATTTCAAAAAGCCACAACTTGGGGGCTGACGAGAAGTCTCCTGAGCTTACTGTCCTTGCAGAAAAGCCAAGTTTAGTGCCAGAACACACATCCACCTACATAGAACTATTTGTTTCTCCAGGTTCTAATTCCCTCTTTAGGACACTGTGGTCATCAGCACATATCACACATTTACACTCACAGAGAGTGAGAAAGTAAATATTAAAATAAGTGTTCAGTGCTTAGCCTTGCATCCTGAGCATAACATGTTAGCTTTTTATGGTAGCCAACCATGCTTGGGGAGACTGTCCTGCTTCAATGGCTGTAAAGGCCTGAATGATCATGGCTGCATTACACTGTTGTGAGACTCTAATCTTGCATATACACCACAGGCAAACCAAGGAGACCA
>REGO01000597.1:627251-662911 GCA_010120015.1 Rhombomys opimus
CTCCTCCTCCTCCTCCTCCTCCTCCTCCTCCTTCTTCTTCTTATGTACTTTTCAAGACCAGAACTTGCTCTGTAGACCTGGCTGGCCTCAAACTCATAGAGATCCTTCTGCCTCCCTAGCACTGGGCTTAAAGGCGTGTGCCAGCACCACCTGCTGAAACCTTTATAATTACACATTTGTACAGGTTGTTACTAATATTTTAAAATTCTCTTATCTTTTGATTTTGAATTATTTCATTACATTTATTTGATTTTCTAAGAGTAAATTAAATACTAGGCACCTTTTCACTTCTCAAGGACTACAGTTACCACTCAAAGAACTTCCCTATTTGGAAATGAGATTAAATGGTAAGAGAACATCACAACCAAAATTTTTAAGTTGCAGTTCCTAGCTCTTACATATGCTGATTAAATTTTTAAGCCTTAGTGTTTTAAGCACATGCTTTGTACTACATGGTTTCAAAGACACTGACTGACTTCAGTCCTTGAACTAGCATTTTCCAGCAAAAGATCCATGTTTTGACTATTTGGTCCTTGACTCTTGAATCCCATTAGCTGTGAGAAGATAGTGCTATGACATGATAAGTGAGTTAGATCAATGCTGGATTCAAATTTTTGTGGCATTATCCTGAGGTGTTATGTTAGGAACTGGAATCCAGTTGGGAGAAGCAGTCAAATGGTGATGAAAAACTCCAAGAAAACAAACAAATTTTATACATATATACAACACAGTGTGGCACACATCCATAACAGAATATTTTTCAGCTATAACAAATAGTGAAGTTTTGTCATTTAGAGAAAAAGGGATGCAAACAGAGTCACTAATATTAGGTGAAATAATCCCAACATAGACAGGATACTACTATGAGATTTTTTTTAATATGAGATAGTAAAAGTTTGTATACATATTTAGAAGTTACTAGAAGTTAGTAATGATAGTGAGAAAAACTGGATAAAAACTGGATTCCATCAATAAATATGTTGTTTACATTTTGAAATGTTATACTGAAGCCATTGATATATATATATATATATATATATATATACAATTTATAGATGCTTTTCAATTGCAAAGTGAGCAAATTAGACTTAGCAAAAATATCAGAGTCACTATTACTTAGATCCATGAGTTCTAAAACTGATACTCTCTTTATAGAGCAAGATATATAATATTCTGATACATTTACATGTTCTTGTACACACAATATATGAGCTTACTTTTATTTACTTTTCTGAATCAAAGTAAATATACATAGGCATTCTGTGGATTTTAGATAGTGACCCACATATTCGATAGATTTTAAACAAACTATAGCTTTCTTCTATCTCTCATTGTTAATGCCAATTTTAATGATAGACAACTTTCTCCTTGGTTATATGTTATGTAGTGTCTGAGGACTGCAGTTATCTGTTGCCGAGTCCCTTTTATAAAATATATGACTATAGCAAATTAAATCCAAGTCACCTTGCTGTCAATTTAACAAATAGCTGACATTTCCACACAATGTGAAATTTGTTCACCCAAAGTAGAATAAGGTGTAAGGAATGATGAGTTCTCAGATTATTTGTTGACAGAAATGGGACATCCTGGAAATGAATCTGATCTGTGTAGCCAAGAAGAGTACTCACCTGATGTTTAATCAAATTTAGGCCATCAGGAAAGGATACTGAAGTCATTATTAAATGAACTGAGCTTGACAGTACCATATATACAGTACTCTCAATATAGCTAAAAAAGAAGGAATTAAGAAACAGGAGATGTCCTTTTTAAACTCAAATATACACTATTTTATTCCATACATAAATGTCCAAGATAAATTTGCCATGTCATTAATGATATAAATTAGAAATTCAATGAAACCACAGAATATTTGCAATGTGTCATAAGCACAATACATTCTGGGGCTAACTTAGTTTCTTGGTCATCCGGCAAATTGTCCAATATATAATCTATAAATTTTCCTCAAAATTTGAAAGCAATAGCATCTTTCTTTGTCCCTACCTATTGATTCATATACAACAATGTATTGTTATTCTAACATAAGATTTATCTAATTTCATTGATTATGTGCATGGCACATTGTAATTTGAAGGTAACATCCAAGTGTTGAGATATCTGTCCAATGTAATAGTATTGAGGTGTGAATTTAAGAAGTTATTATGAAATGATTGCTTTTCCATGAGGGATTAATGATGTCATAAGAGACTTTTGTGTCTTGATTGTCTGCTTATCTCCATGGAAACATAATATCCATAATAATGAGAGGTCATCTTGTAAGCTGAGAACACCCCTTCTTAAGGCAACTCTAGTTTGTCTAGAATTTCCATTTTTCCAGAACCAATAGAAAGTAAGCGTATATTCTTTATTACTTACCTATTCCTGGTCATTTTATTTCTAGTGGCACAACAGTGTCAGATGTTGAATGTGTAAGTTATCCTTCATGTTGATAATTTTCTGGCCGAATTTTATGTAATGGATGTGGCATTTCCATTGTTTTCTGTCATTACTTTTTATGCGACAGGCTTTAATTAAACCACATTATTTGGTTTAAATTATTATGTTTTCATACTGTGCTGTCTTTCTTGAAAATACTGAATTTAACTTTATGAAAAAGAAATAAGTGCATAAAAACTGTTCACAAGTGTGACTATAGAAATGGCTTAGTAGTCAAGGGTGTTTAAAATCCCTGCTTTTGTAATTGATAAAGTTTGTCTCCCAGCACCTGTATCAGAAGACTCACATTTTCCTGTACTTTAGTTAGAAGTGCATTGGCCTCCTCTGTCTCCTCTGTTCCTTGTGGGCCTCTGCACACATGTCCACAAATCCCCTCAGACATATACATGTGGATAAAATATATAATAAAATTCATCTTTAATTAATTATTTCCTATATTTTGTCCAATTAGGCAATTCAAGAAACATATTATATTGAATTTAAGATATTTTATAAATAATAAAACTTGCTATTTTATAGAATGCATCAACCTAGATAAGTGTTCATTTTACCTAAGTGAACTTTGAAGGTTTAAATAAGTTAGTTTACCAACCTATGGGTGTTTACTTCTTATCTTTTTTTTCTGCAATTTATTTCATAATTGTATGCTGCCTTCAAATTAAAATGCAATAATATGTAAACTATGATTTCAAAGATAAAAGATCTAGGGTAATGGCCAGTGCCATATATTAATACTACATTTAAATCTAAATGTTAGGAATCGACTTGCTTTCACATGTTAGGGGATCTGACTTTAAACATTTGGCTCTCCTCAATGAAAATACAATATTGTGAAGAAATGTACACTACATTTAAGGAAAGCTGATTAATTAGCTCCAATGGAGTGAGAAGACTATAGAAACTAGGCTGATAATAAAAGTTCTTCACACACACACACACACACACACACACACACACACACAAACCAACATCATTCGCCTTTCTGTTTTAGCCTTGTTATTTGAATACATGTGGGAAAACTGAGAAGAAAAATCAGACTAAAGATTGATCAATGCTGTAGAGAGTAGATCAAGAGACCATGTTCCTTAATTTGGAGAAAAGACTGTAAGAGGGATAATAAGCTGAATTTTAGGTAGTAGCTATTGTGGAAACTGATGATCTTGAAATGTTTCTGTCTTGGTAGAAAGTCTTATTGGGACAAACTGAATGTCAGAAACTATGAAACCCTGTCCTTTGACTGATTACTTCAATAGCAGAAGCTACATGTTCTATTATTTCAATACAAACCTATATAAAAAATATTATAGCTGTAATACAGCTTAATGTTTCCCTTTCTTTCTTATAGCAGTGGAAGATGTAATAGAAGCAGTTAAAACTCAGACACAAGTACACAAGTACATTTTTGTAATTTAGATTAACTATATAGAGCTATAGTTGCAAAGGTGTTAGGTTAGAACTCACCAAAAGTCCTCTTATTGGTACAGAAAACAAATATGACTTTCTGATTTTCTTTCTTGGCTACCCACATCCCCACATCCCCACTCACACAATCTTTCTTTTTTTAATTTTTATTTTTTATATTAATTACAGTTTATTCTCTTGTATCTCAACTTTAGCCCCCTTCCTCAATCCCTCCCAATTCCACCCTCCCTCCCTCCCTCATCTCCTCCTGTGCTCCTCTCCAAGTCTTTCAATGACAGTGTTCTTTGCCATGAAACCCCTTAATGTAGAAATATACTCTATTTCTAAACTGTTAAAATATACTATACATTGGCACAGTTTCAGTTAACAACTTCATTTTTGTCATATCCTATGGGTCCCGTGGAGAAATTCCAGTTGTCTTTTGAAAGTCCTCAGAGTATTGGAAGCGGATGCCTTAACATTTTACTCAACAAAGCACTTTTTGTCTAAAAAAAAATTGTTATGCAGCTAAGATTTATAATCACATAAACAGTTAATGAAATATACCAGTACTTTATAACACTCTTGATTCATATTTCTCATTCATGTTTTTGCTCCCTGTCTTTCAATATATTTTCTGTATTGATCATCTGTCTTCATGAAAAGGAGTTTTATGCAATTTCTTAGTTTTCATATAGTTTTTTAAACTATGAAATTTAAAATGTGTGAAGAAAGATAAATTAAGACTTATTGTTGTGTCCATAATACGTTGATCAGGTGCATCTGAACATGAGCCCTGTCCTGAAGTGGAGCATATTCCAAGTGTCACTCCACTAAAAAAAATTGATTCTCCCTCTGCCAGCAGGTATAAGGGAAAGTTGAATTGTTATTCTTTACCCTGGTGGCAAGTTTTCTTTCATTCATCCTTCCTTCATTTGTTCATTCATCATTCATTCATTCATTTTTTAAAAATTTACCTAAATAAAATAGAATAAGATAAAACTAAAACTATCACATCAAAGTTGGAAAAGACACCCCTCCCAAAAAAAAGACAAAATATTTGGAGACCCAAATGTTAACACATTCAGGAATCTCTTAAAAAGTCTAAACTGATCAAAGAGCAGGCCAGTCAGTTCATGTCAGAAGCAATCCCTGTTCCCATTGCTATGGAACCCACTTGGACATTGAACTGCCATGGGCTACATGTGTGCAGGGGTTCTAAGTTATCTCCATGCATGGTACTTGGTTGGAGTATGAGTCTCAGGAAAGACCCCTCCCCCTGAGAGGGGAGCAGCCTTACCAGGCCACAGAGGAAGACAATGCAGCCACTCCTGATGAGACCTAACAGACTAGGATCAGAAGGAAGAAAAAGAACCCCTCCCCTACCAGCGGACTTAGGGAGGGAAGTGTGTGGAGAAGGGGGAGGAAGAGAAGGATTGGGAGGGGAGGAAGGAGGGAACTAGAGGGGGGATATGAAGTAAATAAAGTATAATTTAAAAAAACCCTTATGATCAACACAAAACAATTTATGAGATAAAAACTGCTTTATTTATTTTTTTTTGAGTTAAAAAACAAAAACAAAACAAAAAAACCCTCTAAACTGGAAGCCATACTATAAGAACAGAGGACCAGGTGACCACTCAGTCAGGCCCTGTGCCTGCTGCCAGTCTCTGAATTCATAGGAGCTTTGCTCACTTAGAAAAAGAGGAGGTGGTTTTCTTGGTGTTTTCCATCCTCTCTGGCTTACATTCTTTCTGCTTCCTCTTCCAAAGGGTTCCCTGACCTCTAAGGGCAGAGACTGAATGAAAACACCCCATTTAAAACAGTGTATTCCAAGATATGGGTCTCTACATTTGTCTCCATCTGCCTCAGGAGAAGCTCTTCTGAGGAGACCTGAACAAGGGGTTACAGTTTGCTGGTTTTGTTTGTTTTTTCTTTGTTTTATTTTAGTTGTGTTCTTGTTTTATTTGTTGGTTGGTTTGTTTTGGAGGGCTTTTTTGGTGTTTTGGGTTTTTTTTTTTTTGTTTTGTTTTGTTTGCTTTTGGAGAAAGAATTTAAAGTAGGGTGGATAGCAAGGAGAACAGGATCTTGAAGAATTGGAGGGATGAAAGAATGTTATTGAAATATATTGCCAGATTTTCATTTTTTCATTTTTATTTTTTACTGAAAATATATTCTTTTCACAAATAATATACCATGTTCATGGTTTCTAATTCCTCTTCTCCACCAAGTTCCCCATCTCACATCCCACCTGGGTCCAGTTTCTCTTTGTTTCTCAGTGGCTGGCTCTTTGACCTTCCCCCATCCCCATGAGGGAGGAGCAGCCTTGCCAGGCCACAGAGGAGGACATTGCAGCCAGTCCTGATGAGACCTGATAAGCTTGGGACAGATGAAAGTGGAGGAGGACCTCCCCTATCAGTAGACTTAGAGAGGGGTAGGGAGGAGATGAGGGAGGGAGGGAAGGATTGAGAGAGAATGAGGGAGTGGGCTACAGCTGGAATACAAAGTAAATAAATTGTAATTAATGTAAAAAATAATTAAAAAACAAAAGGACAGACTTCTAAATAATAATAAAATATAATAAAAAGTTAAGGAAATAAAACAAAACCTATCACATTGGACAAGACAAACCAGCAGAAGAAAACAAAACAAAACAAAACAAAAGCAAGAGGAGGCACAAGAATCAGATACCCACTCTTGTGCACACTCATAATTTCCATAAAAATACTAAACTGGAGACCATAATACATAGAAGCAGAGCCCCTGGTGCAGACCTGTGAAGACCTGTGCATACAACATGTCTCTGTGAGTTCATATTAGATTTACTTATGTTGGTTTATACAGCCTTGTTTCTTGCTGTCCTCCATCCCTCTTGGCTCCTATAATCTTTCATTTCCTTCTTCCACTATATTTCCTTCAGTTTAGAGAGGAGGGATTTAATGGAGACACCATGTTTAGTGATGAGTGTTCCAAGGTCTCTTTCTGCATTTGGGTGGCTATCACTCTTTGAGTTTGATCCCAACTGCTGTAGGAGAAAGCTTCTCTGATAATGTCTGAAGAACACACTCATGCATGAGTATAGCAGAATGTCATTAGGAATCATTTAATCAAAACAGTTTTCCTTTTCATTTTCCTCTTCTTTTTTTTTTTCTTTTTAGCTCTGTAGGATTTGGTTTTACCCCTGGCTTTGATTAATCTAGCCTGTGGTTCTCAATCACCCAAGCAGTGTCTAATGTGTGGTCCATCTCATGTGGTAGACCTTAAGTCAGTTCTTCACACAGGTTTGTGCAAGCATTCCGTGGTATATCTTTCAAGCACGATATCATTGCACATCAAATGTTTCTCTGGCGGACTTGGTGTTTACATTTCTCTTTTGGTAGCTTGCACAGTATATTCCTGTACTAAAAATATTGTTAAGTTTCCATATTTTTTAGTTTTTTAATAGAGCAGCAATGAATGTGGCTGAGTAAGTGTGTGACCTGAAAGATAACACACTCTTTGGGCCACGTCGTATAGATGGCTCTGCAGGTAAGTTGGTAGAATCCCATCTTCCTGTGAAATTGCCATACAGTGACCGTAAAAGCTTGGACTCTACTGCCTTTGGTGAATGTGTGCCTCACTCCAAATTCTTGCTATCACAAGCTATCGTTTGTCTTATTGATCTTAACCATTCTTACAGGTATAAGAAGAAATCTCCAAGCAGTCTGATTTGCATTTCCTCATAGCCAAGGATGTAGATTTTTCACAGAAATCATTAAGGCTGAACTATAATTTGCACTGGGCAAGAACTTTTCAGCTTTTTATCTGTGTAGTACGTACATACACAGAAAACAAGCAAAACAAAACGCAAAAGAAAAAAAAAAGGCACTGTCAAAGCCATAGATTCAATCAGGTTGTATAAGTTTTGTTATGAATTTTGCAGGTAACCAATATGAGCAAACATAGTACATTTTTCTATGAAATATTACACTGTTAGTTTGAATAAAATCAAATAATAAATATATAACTTCAGTTACTAATTCAGTTGCAGTGTCTCATTTATTTTTATATATATGCGATTTTATATATATTTTATATATATGCGATTCCTTATACCACAACCATTTAACAAATTATGCAACTCTTTTCCTTTTTCACTTTTAAAATAAAATATTACCTTTCATGTAAGCGATTTAGTTATATGGTGAGAATGTTTGTCAACTTATTGGAAATTAGCATACTTATATCAAGAGTTCCCTGGTGGTCAGAAACATTAGTATAGAAATTGCTTTATAAATATGTATCTCAAGTATTTTTGATTTAGGCCATTTGTCACTAATATAAAACACTTCACGTCACTGCTAGCTTCTAAAATTTTGAAAGTTTCTGAAAACTAGTTGTAAATTCAAGCAAACTTGTTCCAATAACATATTACCAAAACGAAATAATTCATTTAGTTTATGTTTTAATCATATCTGTGTAGTAACATATTTCCTTTGTTTCTACCATTATAGTTTTTAGTAATGTCCATGCACTGACTGAACAATCATTCTTCTAAATTTTGTCTGATAAAATCCCCATATTTTGGTGTTCAAAATCGAATTTATATTCTGTTTGTTCAACTAGCTAGTTCTAATTCTTTTACAGTGAAGAGATCATTTGTTTTTAAAAGTGTTCATATCATTACCTCATTAATTTTCAACTCTCATTTCACATATCCAGCCTGCATCTGGGTTTATGTAGCATGCAAGCGGTTGTCCAGTACATAACATTTGGACAGGTCATAAGTCAGCAAATGCTACTGCTGTATACTTACTGCAGGCCAAAACAAACAGGTGCAGCTAAATTAGTGAACTATTAGAATGCTGCTTTTTGGTGGAATCTAACTACTGTAGTAAGGACCAAATTGCTGTTGAATACTAAGTATTGCTTTGAATTAATTCATTTTATATTAGTAACATATAAGAAGTACTTAATAGAAAAGAAAGGTTAGTAGTTTAAAAATGTTAAACTTTGGAGAAATACTATTGACAACAATATAGTATAATAATAACCTGGTTAAATATTTCATTTAAATAATGGTTTTTAAAAGTATATTTGTTGAATGGCTCATTGTTATTTCAGGATAGAAAAGCTACTGCAAAGCAACTTAGGAGATGTTTTTATTATTACAAAGTGCTCCAAACACATTGAAACAGAGATTGTTGCCCAGTATCCTGAAATTATCTCTCTGACCTAGATTTCCATCAACATTTTATTTTCACTATTACCCACTGTTCCTGCAATATGGATAGTTGGTGACTTCCTAGAGGAATTTTATATTCACTACACTTTCTCTTCTCTTAGGAAATCTTTTAGGATGTCTTTCAAATGGCATGTCTTTTTTGATATTTTTTCCCATATCAACTCTACCAATCTATTTATATGGTTACATATTTCATCAAATTGCCCTGTTTGTTTATTCATAGTCAGATATCAAAAGCTACAATTATCTTTCTTATTGGCCCAACTTTCATTCTTCCTTTCTCTGGGAAAATGACTCTTACTAGACATTGAATACAAACTCTGTCATTTGTAATTGTAGTTTACCTTTCAATATAAGGATGCACACTCAATAAGGTTTTTAAATGAGTATAAACATATATTGTTTAATCGCATGGGTGAAATAGTTTTAAAATACTCTAAAAAGGAAGGCTCCATAAAGTTTATGGATTTGATGACAAGCTACTACTGTAGGATAAATGTAACATTTCCAGGTAAATGAAAATCATTTAAAACATTTGTAACTAGTAAAAACCCTATCATGTGATGGAAGTTCACTTCTTTTCCAATATAGTACACAGGTTTCAATCAGTTATTATATCAAAAATACAAAGCAATCCCTGGAACCAAAACAATTCATGGCTGATTGGGGAAAATATTGCATCACAAGTTTAAAACTTGCATTTTTATTTAAGTTATCTTAAGAATCTTTTTTGTTGCCATACGTTTTGCTGCCAGGGATTGATTTTCATTCTTACAGTGAGCCAAATGTACTCTGAGCTACTTTCCTGGTGACAATTAGCTCTGTGAAATAAACAATGTGAAACAAACAAACTCTTTAAAGTATGTTATTTTCTATTCTGCTACCATAAGATTCATTGTGTGGGAAATGTCATTAGGATTTTTTTCTAAATCTAATTATTGTCAAGAAGTATAAGCCAGGCTGAATATTCAACATATCTGTTTCTAGGAAAGTCTAATATCTACTCCTCAAAACAAACAAACAAGAGTTGTTAAGCAGTCTTTGCAAATAATAAATTATGCCTGGTTGAAACTCAGACCTTTTTTTAGGTAAAAGGTTGGGGGGGGATTATGAAAACTATAGGTAGATAACAACATGGTGGGAACTTAGATGTGATTTCAGCCCAATGGGATAGAGGAAGGGGTCCATTTTAAAGGTTTCAGAGAGACCAAACCACATGGTGGAAAAGTAGACCATAGTTTGTGCTTATAATCAGGTTGATTCTGATTCCAAAGCAGCAGAAGAAGGGAGAAAGGTTTAATCATTTAGTTAATGTGTGTCTACAATAAGGATGTTCCACCCTCATCTCTGTTGTTTAGAATGTCAGTAGAGTTCTTTATAGGAAGGTGAGACCACGTAATCACAGACATACTGTGTGGTAGCAGGTAACTGCAATTTTCCTGCAACAGTGAGAACTAGAGTGAAGTGTTAATTGAGGATAAAGAAAGAGGCAGCTTGCTGTAGGTGAGCCTGGCATAAATAAACTCTAGGCCAAAACCGATGGTATTTCTCCATCCTCACAATTTAGCATGCTAGTGAAAACAGTAGTAGAGATTTTAATCTGCTAACTCCTGTCAGTGCTGAAGTAGGTAGAGGAAATTCAATGTGCTCAGTAAAATCAAGAATTTAATTTAATTAAAAAATAATCATTTCCATTTGAATTCCTTTTAATTTTTTACTTATTTTTTATTTATTATAATTTATTCACTTAGTATCCTAAATGCAGCCCCCTCCCACATCGCCTTCCAATCCTGCTCTCCCTCTTCTCCCTTGCCCCTCCCCAAGTCCACTGATAGGAGAGGTCCTCCTCCCCTTCCATCTGACCCTAGCTTATCAGGTCTCATAAGGACTGACTGTATTGTCTTTCTCTGTAGCCAGGTAAGGTGATCAAAGTGCCAGCCACTGAGTTCATGACAGAGTCAGTTCCAATTCCCCTTACTAGGGAACCCACTTGGAGACTGAGCTGCCACAGGCTACATCTGGATAGTGGTTCTAAATTATCAGCATGCATGGACCTTGGTTGGAGTATCAGTCTCAGAAAAGACTCCTGGGCCCAGATTTTTTAGTTCTGTTGCTCTCCTTGTGGAGCTCCTGTCTTCTCCAGTTCTTTCTATCTACCCTTCTTACGTAAGATTCTCTGCACTGTGCCTAACGTTTGGCTATGAGTCTCAGCATCTGCTTTGATACCCTGCTGGGTAGAGTCTTTCAGAGGCCCTCTGTGGTAGACTCCTGTCCAGTTCCCTGTTTTCTCACTCTTCTGATGTCTATCCTGTTTGCCTTTCTGAATGAGGAATAAGCATCTTACACAGGGTCCTCCTTTTTGTTTAGCTGTTTTTGGTGTACAGATTTTAATATGTTTATCCTGCAGAGGCTTTAGATTTCTTGTGAAAAACAAATTCTCACTTTGGCCTTTTTTTCCAGATATAACATATTAAAATCACAATGGCTATGTTGTTTTTTAAGTAGAAAAGTACAGCCTGACTGGTGAGACATATCCAAAGGAGAAGGAATATATGAAAATGAGGATCATTAGAGTGAAACAGTATTTCATGATCAGTTAACATATACATAGTCAAGAGATTGTATATAATGTTTCCATGAGAAACATAAATTGTACTTTCATAAAATTAAGGCCCCAACTCTAGTGTCCACAATAACAGAGAAATGGAAACATCTGTGTTAAATAAATATACTTGAAAGATATACTCTTGTTATACTTTGACATACCCAAGACTGATGGGGGTCTATGGAAAAAAGAAATTGAAAGTCTGATTTGAGTGTTCATGTCCTGAGTAGACTCACCTGTTAGATACTTCTAACTTTTTGCTCTTCTTTTAAGCATATGTTATTAATAGTATGAAAGTCTACATATGTACACTTTCTCATAGGTTGATGTGTGTGAGGATTCATATGAACTTGTGTGTGTTTGTCTGTGTGGAGTTCAGAGGATAACCTCAAGGCCTCCTATGATATTCACCAGCTACCATGCATAATTTAAAAGGCAAGCTCTCCATTTCCTAGTGCTTTTAGAGAAAACCAGTGGAATATCATATCTGCTCTTTTTTCCTGACTCAGCTTTTAGCTCTCAAATTACGAAGATGTGCCACCATGCCTTGACTGATTTTGTAACATAGGTTATGGGTATCAAAGTTGGATTCCTCTGTTTTCTAAGAAAAACACTTTGTGGTATGAGTTATACTCCAAATCCCACATCTTGGTTTAATTACAAGCAAATCATCTGGAAATCCCTTAGTTAATTATTTAATCTATACAATTATTGGAACTAACAGGCTCTGGTATCAAACTTGTACTAGAAATATGTAAAATTATCACTATGTTGTTCAAAGCCATTTAGATCTTAGGCAATGTTTCAGTGAGTAAAGCATTTACTGCCTAGCCTGTCAACCTAAGTCCCAGTCCACAACACATGTAAAACACAGACACGGTGGTGCGTGTATCTATAATCTCAGCACATAACTACAGGGAGGTGGTAGGCAGGGACAAGATAATCGTCTGAAACTCATATGCCCACAGTCTTGGCACATGCAGCACTCAGCCACAAGACAGATGGTCTCTGAAACAGCAAGTTAGAAGCTGTAAAGAGATCTGAGTTTGTCCTCTGAATTCCAGAAGAGCTCTAAGTTAATCATGTCTGCACTCACAAACGTATACACACATGAAATGAATAAAAACATATACTCATCTCTTTTGCATACATGCACAAATAAATAACTAAAGTAATAAATAAATAAATTATGATTATTTGCTATTTCTCTTGAAAGAGTGAAAGTTTTCTAATTGATTACAGCTGTCACTGCTACTACATATTTTGTCATTGCATGCAATACAACTAAACCCTTGACACAATCAAGATGTATTGACCCTCCACATTAGGTAGTTTTTAGCTTCACTTCAAAGTAACTTCAAACTTCTCATTAATTTTAGGGGCTTTAGGGATTTGGGCAGACTTATTTTACAGATAAGAAAAAGAAGCCTAGCTGAGCATAGTGGTACAAACCTGTAATCCCAGCATTCGGGGAAGAGGGGAGAAAGACAGGTGGATCTCTCTGAGTTTGAGGCCAGCCTGGTCTACAAAGCAAGTCCAGGACAGCCAAGGTTACAAAAGAGAAACCCCGTGTCACAAAATCAAAACAGAAAAAAAAAAGAAAAAAGAGCCTTTAACATTTTAGCTGATTACTTAATTTTGAAGCAGAGCTTAGTATCAGCCACATCTTTTCCTGTAATACCTGGTGTGCTTAAATGTTTTGGCTTGTTAAAATGAAGGTACTGAGAGTTCCTACAGATGTGAGTGGTTCATATCTGTGTATGGGAATATGGACCATTTTCTGTGGTGAGTGGATTTGTGCGTGTGTGTTTCTATATAGCAATTCAATCGTCTAAACTATGCACGGGATACACAAATGCTTAGTAAATATTACTTGATGGGTATAAGGAAGCTGCTCTAAGAACATTTGCATGTGGGGATGTGTATGTCTGTGAGTAAAAATTGAATCTTGCTTATTTCAATGATGGTAAACAAGCTTACACTTAAGTTTTGTTTTATATGGTGGTAATTCCTACACAACTGTTCTAAAATCCATTTGAAAATATAAGTATACTCAAAATATGTTTCTGAACATATTGATAAAACAAAACAGGTGCACATTAATGTCTGTTAAACTATCACTTACTTCTGAAAAGTGAAGTTTCTTGTGTTGCAATTTTGAGCAAAAACTAAAAACTGCAACAGAAGAAAGTGATGAAACACTTGAAAAGAAGGTCAATGTTGCTGTTTTGGTTTCCCAGCTTGATTGCAGGCATGAACAGAACACTTACCGTTAGCTTATTATCAGTAAGTCTTTTCCTTACATGTGTAATTTTTAATATTGTGAGACAATTTTTTGTGTTTTACTTCATAGAAGGTGCAAATCACTATAAATGGAAATGAAATGTTATAATCTACGTGTCTAATTGCTTAAGTCCAAGCATAGGGATTTTACTCCATTTTTTTTTAAACCTTTTGGTTTTATTCTTTTTTTGATTACTGGACCGCTTGGCAATTAATCCCTGTTATCTTAAAAACAAACAAACAAAAACTTATGTCGTTGTTACCTAAAATTTTTAGTTTGGAACTGTGGCTATTAGGTTACACACACACACACACACACACACACACACATATGTACATGTCTATAATATATGTGTATGTTATATACATATATAATATTTATAATATACATTACAAATCACATTAATAAATGTAGGTTATTTGACAGTTTTTTGAATATCATATAAATGTCTTATTTACTTTTTTCTTCCCATGATAAGGGACCCAGGCCAAGGAAATTGATAGAAGAGTTTATTAAACACTTACAGTTTCAGAGGGTAAATCTATGACTATCATGGTAGGGGCATGGCATCAGGCAGGCAAGTATGAAGTTGGAGAAATAATTGAGAGCTTCTACATTCATTCACAGGTATGAAGCAAAGAGCTAACTGGGAAATGTGTGGGCTCCAAACTACTCCAAGCAACACTCTTTTTCCTTCAAAACATTACATTCTACTACTTGGTCCCTATCATCTTGTGGCCATATCATAATACAGATGCGCTTAGTCCCAAGTGACTCCATAGTTTTGCACGTCATAACACACTTTCAAAGTTTCTTATAAGACTCAAGATTATCTTTTAATTGCAACCTTCTCTAAACTGAAAAACACAAAATATATTTGTTCAACACACAGTGGTATGGAATATACACTTCCAATCCAAAAGTGAAGAATTAAATATAATAAAGGAACTTAGATAAAAGTAAGATTAAAAGAAAAAGAACAGAAAAAAATTAAATTCTATAGTTCT
The DNA here is from genome assembly GCA_010120015.1 of Rhombomys opimus. NCBI lineage: Eukaryota > Metazoa > Chordata > Mammalia > Rodentia > Muridae > Rhombomys > Rhombomys opimus. The sequence continues at coordinate 642,227 of REGO01000597.1, forward strand.
ATGTCTGATGACAAAGGGCTTAGCTATCTCTTCCCTTCTGCACTGCTTACTGCAACACAATTTTTCTCTTGTTCTGGTTATACTCTAAATATAGTTATCTGTGGAAGGTATCCTTGACTCCATCATCTCCAATACCTTACGATCTCCAACACATCCCAGGCTTCACTTTAACAGCTTCCTGCAATAGCATTTCTAGGCATTTAAAATACACACTGACTCAGCCCTACTGCCTCCTAAGCACTCATTACAATGTCCCATCCGTCCCTCTTGAAATAGTCAACCACTCTCTTATCTCAAAGTTTTCCACAGTCCTCCAAAAACAGCATGATCAATCCATTCATAGCAATTTCAATCTTAAACACATTTCTATTGTAAATAAAATGTGTTATTACCACGAAACTTCTAAAAGACATAGTTTATTGGGGAATTACAGTGTCAGTGTGAAAGTCTATGGTCTTCATGGTAGAGAGCATGGCAGCAAACAGGCAGGCCTGGTGCTAGAGAAGTGCCTGAGATCTTACATCATTATATGCAAGGAGTCAGAGAGCTAACTGGGAACCGTATGACCTCAGAAGGCTTGAAGTCCAACTACAGTGACATTACCACCAACAAGGCCATGTGTTCTACTCCCTGACAAACAGTTCTACCAGCAGATTTCCTAGCATTTAAATATATGAGTTTGTGCAGTGCCATTCTCTTTCAAACCACCAGAGTAAACAGAGGCTATTTTGATATTTATTTACATATACACACACAGAGTGTAGACTTTTGTATCTAAAGTAAAGGCACCAAGTTATAGAAATACAGTGAAATTTATCTTTTAATATTAAGAGTTTCAAACGCTAATTAAATTTCATATTACAACAAATATTAAATGTGGAAATTCTTAAGGCTACCCCAATAAAACTTAAAATTATAATGCTTATTGAAATATAATAAATTCTTTTAAAATATATGTCTTCCTTACAAAATTCTGAATATGTGAATTTATATATTTATTTTGGAAATAAATATTAATAATTCAAATGCTCACTTATCCTTATAATTTTATTATGTGGTTTGGCTAGAAGGCTCACTATATTTGTGGCTTTCTTTCAGTTGTTAAATGTGAAAAGTGTGCTAACATCAACTCATTCTTATTTTTCCATTCAACTCCAGTTTTTTATTGCTATTGATTCCTGCTGTTTACACTGTGTGAGCATAATGGAAATTGACATTATGTTGCAACTGGCAAGCTCATTTTACATAACAATAATCAAAATAATACTTAAAATAAAATATAATCATGTATTGGAATAAGCACCAGACTATGAATCTAAATCACATGGAAGTCAGTGTCCAGCTAAAGACAATAAATGATTTTTTTAAATACCAAATATTCTATTGCATTCTCTTTGTTTTCATTAATCTGTTATGTGGAGATCAATTTTGTTTCACAATTTTGGCTTTTGTGAAAAATAATCGGTAGACAGAATGTTTATGTCTTTCTAGGCAAGTAGTTGGGAGATCAATTAAGAGACTTCAATACCATGTAAGATGGAACAACACATTTTGTGTAGCATGAGGAAAAAAGTAACTGACAGACTTTTTTCAGTTGGTTCATATAAAATCAACAAGATAATTACAACAGATAATTTAAAATTATGACTTATTTTCACACACAAAATTTATGGATCATTAACACATACATATGAAGTTAAAAATGGAAATATCCTCAAATTAAATGAAAAAATACAGAAAATTAAGCAGACAAAAATAAGGAGCAGAATAATTGTAGAAGGAACAAATACGAATTCAACAACTATAAATAAATAAAGGAGGCTCAATATCATTATTGATTAGAGAAACTCATAGTTAATCACCTGCGTTTATCCTGATGAGTTTAAATAACTTCATTTTAATGAAGAATGATATGGTAGTTTCTATTGGAGGAAAAATTAATATACTCTGTAAAACTAACCAAATTTAAATTTAGAATGTATATGCTGGCACAAGATGTAGAATACATATGTGTGTGTGTCTGTGTGTGTGTGTGTGTGTGTGTCTTCCATTGATTATAATTTAAAATGAGAAAATAATGAAAATGTTGTATAACTATATAAAATGTGTTTTATCCAAAACAATGTCTATTTTTAAAAGAAATGGCTCTATAAGTGAACACATGAGTAGGTTTTAGAGTTCTCTTAGTAGAATCAATAATAGCAAATGAAATAATTTAAAACTCACAAGAGGAGTGAGCGCTCCTAAGGAAATAGAATATTTAAAAAGGAACCATGAAATTAATATACAATTTTATATGATACAACTTTAATATATAGTTAGTAGCCATTACTTGATAAGCCTAAAAGGCATTTATAGTACGCTTATCCTGGTAATTAACATCTTAGCTTTTATCAACTGACTACTCTATGGTTAAGCTTAAAGCCAACATACAAAGTTCTACAAAAAATTTCTCCTTTTTTAACAGTTGAATTTAGTCTTGTTATAAATAAATATATTCTTTTATATATGATTATATAGGTATGAATCATGCTCAGCTGTACTTTCTTTCAATTCTGGAACTCATCAAAGCATCTCTCCATTTATTTTAAGGGTCATGCATCATGTATTTAGTCTGATATACCTCTTAATACTAAAATTTTATATTCAACAAACACTAGCTGAATGAATATAAAGACTCTTGGTTTATGCCTCATTGCCAAATATGTATAAACACATGTGGCAACTATGTTGAAAAATACAGCATTTTGTTCTATACTGGACTGTGAAACTGTTTTAAAGATCCATGTACTAATTCTTGATAACAAGTCTGTGGTGCTTTGGAGAGATAATGGAACCATTAGAAGATTGAGCATAGTGAAAAAATGTTGGCTCCTTGGAGTTGTATCTTTGAAGACTCCATCAGCAATCTGTTTTACTGTTTCCTTTTAGGCTACCACAAAGTAAGCAGCCATCTGTACCACAGACATGCACTAACAGTCTGTCTTGCCACTGGCCTGAAAATATAGGCAAGATGACCATGGAATGAAAGCTCCAAAACAGCGAGGCAAAGTCCGTTTTTTTTTTTTTCCTCCTAAAAGTTGATTATCTGAGGTGTTTTTGTTACAGCAACTGAAAGCTACCACACATCTATTGAATCAAGTAGTTATTTCAGTCTCTGTTCCCTTTCTCCGATATATTTTCTTTTCCTTTTTGTTACTGTTTTCACTTATCTTACATTGAAATTTCTCGGGTAGGCATATTAACTTTGTGCCTTTCTTCCACATCTTATCATTGTACTATAATCTTAGATAATTTTGTTAGATATTACATACCTGTTACATCGTATATCCCTTTGTTATAAGATAGTAATACAAAGCAGAAACACCCTTGGTTATGCCAGAGGAAACAAATTGAAAAAGGGAGAAAAATGTAAGGCAATTTTTGTTATAGACCTGTGAGTTTATCCATTATAATTTAATGAAATGCATTTAAATCTAAGAACTTAAAAAAAGTACAGTATTTTATTCTCATTTTTGGGGAGTGGCTGTGCCTCTGTGTATGCATGTTTGCATTTTGGGGAGCACAGTGGGTAGGCACAGGAATACATGTTCAAGAGGAGGCCTAAGCTGATGCCTGAAATCACACTCCATTTCTCTTCTACACTATTCATTGATATCTGGAACTTGCCAGTATGGCTTGCCTCCTAAGTCACCTCATTGGTCAGTTTGTTCTGGGAATGCTTTAGAAGCCAACATATTCACCTTGTACTTCTTGTGGGTTCTGGATATCTGAACTCCAGTACTTATGCTGGTGCGGCGAGCACTTTGAACACTGAACCACTTTCCTAGACTAAATGTCTTATTTCTAACTGAATAAAGTGTTTGATAAGCCAAAAGATAATTTTACCATAAGATTAGGAGATTTATATACTAGTAGCATAGGATTCATCACTTTATAAAAGAAACTCAAACTGTATGGTCCTTCTAGCTTTTCTTATGACTTTCTAAATAGTAATATTATGACAGTACATAAGAGAAATACAAGAGTACATACTAATATATATTAATTTAGATTTTGAATTTTATTGTTTTCAGAATATGTCTTTATTCTCCACCAGTTTTCTGCTTTATCTTTTACATTTCTGTAAAGTACACAAGTCACAAAATTTTTTAGGTGGCTAAGACCTGCATGCCCACTATTTAACAGTATAAGGACAGGGGAGCAGGCAGGTTGAAAGGCTGTGGTTGGTTAATTCTCAGATATTAAATACATAAGGATTTAGAAATGAATTTGGGAATCAGAGAGGTTACAATTTCAATGGAAGCTTGTCTCAGATTCTGAGCAATGTATGCATTAAATTATGCTTGTTATTGCCAACGGTGTTGTATCTGAAGTGGAATTTTAGCAATTTCTCAGAAGTGACAGTTAACTTATAATCTCAGCATGTTCAGCATGCTTAATGAACTCCTTGGGGAGACCAGAATATCTGTAACACAATTAACTTCCCATTCTTATTTAAATGAGAAGTTTCAGAGTCCCTGATGGAAGCCTGCTTTTTGGCTACAGTTAGCAAATGTATACTATTAAATGACACATGGAGCCTTAAGCTGAAATTTAGACTTCACTAATTTGTGCTGTGACATGTGCAAAGTGCTTTGGAGAAAATGTGAAACTCAGTTGTTTAAATGTAGTTGATGAAATGGGGATTATCACCCGTGGCTAAATTGTCATCATCAGCCTGATTGCTCTCACTATTTTCTACTTTTACAGAGGAGAACTTGACAAGTTCTTCCCTGGCAATATTTGCTTTAATATTATCATTTTCTCATTACATAATAGGATATTTATCTCAGATAAAAGAAGTTCAATGAATTAATTTTCTCCTCCAAAGTAAATAATCAAACCAGTGCTTACTAACTAAAATATATCAGTCTATAAAATATAAATTTTATTTAAATGCTGAAAAGTTAAAAGAAGTAGATATAAAAAATGTACAATAAAAAATGTAATTAGTGCATAGATACCTTAGTGATAACCAATAGCTCTCTAACTGGACTTAAGACTAACTCGACAAAAGGTTAATTGTGCTTGCTAATGGAAACCTACCCTACGGCCAAAGGCTAGTGAAGTCAAGAATATTAAAAAATGAACCTACAGCCACCAATTTAGTTAACCACCATAGTCTCTAAAATACTCTAAATATTTGTTTTTATAACCAAAGGTAAGTGTAGTCCTCCTCTGTTACCAAGAGAATTTCCCTTTGCAAAAGCACTAAGACCATTATAAAAAACCACAACTAACCAAACTACAGAGCTATGGAGCCTTGTGCCAGAGAATACGTCTACAAAACATAGTCTCATCTAGGGCTCAGACAGCATTTTGAAGAAAGTGGAAGGAAGACTGTAAGAGCCAGAGGATAGAGAATGCTGCAAAGCTGTGTCTCCTAGTAATTCCAGAAGCTACAACTATAAATTATTAACACATGATCCATGACCACCTAACAGTGAGGTGAACAGGAAAAACAAAAGTGTAAAAATGGATGTGGTAAATACCACAAGGCCTCAGCCCTAAACAAAACATCTACACACAACTAAGGAATGCTAAGAATGGAACTAAGTCTTCTAATGAGAGAAGTACACCATTTGTTATTCAATAGCAAAAGAACAAACTTAAGAACATAATCAAGTATCATTATGCAGACAGAGCAGATTGTATTTAAAAAATATAAATATAGACAGATATCAAGGTGTAAAGCAAAATTAATTTATTGTTATTATGATGATGATTTGCAATTCACTTTGTATCCCAGTTGTAGCCCCCTCCCTAATCTCCTCCCAGTCCTACCCTCCCTCCCTTTTTCTCCCCTATCCCTTTCCACTAGTGTGCTGAGAGTGGAAGACCTCCTTGCCTCTTCTCTGATGCTAACCTATCAGGTTCCATCAGGACTCTCTGGATCTTCAACTTAATTTTTAAAAATGGACGTGTGTGTGAAGACACAAAAGCAGTGGTATATGGCATGGATTTGAGGAAGGAAAAAAGAAAAAAATTAAAAAATTAAAAATTGAATTAAATTATTTCCTAATATTTTAAATTTCAATTCAATGTTATTATTGATTTCTCTAATTTGTACTGAGTATAGGGCTAGGAAAACTGTTGTGCCCCATTAACACCCCAAAAGACCACCAGGAGTCAAGTCTGTTGCAAAACACATGAAAATCTTTTATTACAAGCTCGAGCTTGGGCTCACACCATCACTGACCAAGTAGTTTAGAGCAGAGCCTCCAGCTTAAAGTGGGAGGGTGACTTAAAGGTCCTAGTCCCTCTCAGCATGCCCAAAGCAGAGAAATTCCAGCCTGGCAAGGGTTTATTGTTTGAAACACAAAAGGGGATGTTGAATTTAGAATTGATTGGCTGTGGGAAGACCCCCAAACCATTAATGGTCTGGCTTCTTTTGTCTGGCTGTCACTAGGGGAGAGGGGCAACCTGGGTTGGTTACCTAGAAACTGTACCTCTAGTCAGCTGGAAAGAACCAGTGAGGCTGGTTCCTTCCTGGAGGAGGCTGGACATGTCTCCTCCTGTCTGGCCTTTGTTCAGGCTTGTGCTTTAAACTTTAATCCAATAACCCAAAAACTAATTTTTAATTCTTTGGCCTCTCATTCTCTCCAAGTTCATTTGAGGACCCAATCATGGGTCTTCCAGATATGATCCCTGGTATTCTCTAGATTTACCTTTCCATAATGGAATCTGAGTACCATTAACTATTACTTCCAAGTATTCCTTCATGAAAGCCATCATACAAGACTCAAAGGTAAAAATCAAAATGAGTAGAGATCCCATCAGGGTGGATATAAGGGTAGTAGGCCAAGGAGAACTATTTTACCAAGATTTAAACCATTCTCTGAATCCTCTCTCTCTTTCCAGCATCTCTTCAGGGTTTTGTTATTCTTGCAAAGGATTTTTCTAATCATTCCTGAGTGGTTTACAAGCAACAGTTCTCTCTAAGGGCTCCACATAGCCCACCCTGCTGTAAAAACAAAATAACCAAACTCCTTCTGTTTTGCAACACTACTTCTGCTAGGGAATCAACATTCTTTTCTAAGTGGGTGATTGAGTTCTCAAGGCATTGAATATCTTTATCAATATCTGCCTTTAGGCTGTTATAATTCTGGCTTTGTACATTGAGTACTGCAATAGCATTTCTTGCTCCAGCTAAGCAGGTCCCCAAGATAATAGCTAATGTCAAGGGGCCACTTTTGAATTAGCATTTCAGACTGTTAGGTAAGATAAAGGACAATGAAGCTCTCACTTTTATAATTTCTTCAGGCTGACATTGGGGCAGACATATTGGAGACCCAGGAAGAATGAAAGGATAGTCAAAAGCTAGGGAACAGGGCACCATCTAATTAGCAATCCAGTTGAAGAGACATGGTGTCATCATATCCACTGAACTGGTTTACTTCAACTTTCAGCAAGTCAAGATCTCAGCTTGCAGTCCATAGCTGATCCCTGAATGGAGTCTGTCAGCCAGGTGAAAATCTGCTGAGACAAATTCAGAGATAGAAGTTAAAATTTGTCTAGTAAATGGGGAAAGTGAAAAATCTCAACACCAAAGAAAAAACTCTTCTGGGTCATTTGAGCTATGCCAGATCCAGTTCTTATGACTTTTTGATTTTCTGAAACTCATATAAATTTTAGTTTACAAAAAGAAGTATATTAGTACCACCATTGTATTGACATCCATATTTTATAAAAAGCAGTTAACAGGTATCTACAACACAGTAGGAGTAAATTCATGCTATTAAGACCCAGTAAAAGCTATGGTTTCTGGGTGTGAGATATGCATATTAGATAGAGATATTTTTAGCATAATTAGAAGCACCTTTAAGTCTATCTCCAGAAGACAACAAAAGGGAAATTAAAATCTCAAGCTTGTGACTGGATAATAAGCAGCCAGTGCTCTCAGAATTCTATTGATCAATGTTGTCATTGAACTTTTGAAATCTTATAACATAAGCACAACAATAGCAGAGAGGGGGGAAATCTGAAATATCTCCCATTTATAAGGTGCCTTAAATTACTTTCTTAAATCATTACAACTTACATACACATACTTCAAACCACCTACTTAGACCATCCAATATTCCTCACATTTACCAAACTTTGAAACATTTTCTTAGACCCTGAAATTTTTTACATCCTGATAACTAGGCCATACATAAACTTTACATCTTTATATCGAGTTAGTCACCATAAGACTCAGGCGATTAACATGAAGCAAGGTAAACACTTTGCCTTTCTAAATAAGAGACCTAATACCTAGTAGTTCTAACTAGATAATGAATGACCAAATGAACTAACAGTGGATCTAATTGTCTGCTCTTTAGCTGAAAAGCTACCATTAGCTTAGCTCAGCCATCAGTGTGATCAGAGACCTGAGAAGGATAAATTATAAGCTAAATATTTGTACCAATCTATGTACCAATCAAAATGACAGAGATTACTAATCAGTGTAACACCTACGCAATTGTTCCTGACTTCTGTGGTCTCATGGCATCATGGGCAGAGGCAGGCTGGCCATCAGGCACAGAAGATGAGAAACTCTTTCACTGGCAAAAAGAACATGAGAAACTGATCTCACCTTGCCTTTAGCAAGGTAAAACAAAGACTTTCAAAGTGTCTACATCATTGTCCACAGTTTAGGCTGGGCCATAGTAGTGGGTCAGTTGGGGCAGTCTCTCAGTGTTTAGCATATTACAATCCAGCCATACCAAACCTATTGGCATGAAAGAAACAGCATTAATACATTCATTCAGGAACTGGCAGCCAGACACACATTTAAAATCAGCCTGTTAATCTGAATAGAGCTTAACAAATCAGAGCTGAATCACACATACAGCATGCTACAAAAAAAAAAAAAATCCTGACATATATACATATACATATATATATGTATATATGTCAGGATTTTATATATATATAATATATATTCCATAAAGAAATTATTATAAAATAACTGATGAGTTATAAAATGTTTCATACCATTAGACACCTTTTTAGAAGAAATCTGTTTTTGCAATATCAAAATAAAGTCACATTTTTAGGAGTGTAGACACAACGCATATCCATAATTTTAAAAGTCAAAACCAAATTTTGCCAGTGTAAACAATTCAATCTCTAAAATCAATACCAATTTAAAATGAGACTTGCCTTCTTAGTCTAAAAGGAAATAGGATGATAAACAGAATTCATTATGACTAAGAGGTTCTGTAATTTTTTTGCTCTACCCCACACCATGTGGCAATTTTAAGATGGTGGAGTTATATCACATGTGAGGTCAAATGGTTGCTATTTAAAAACATTTCTTCTTCTATAGGTGTTACAAACACATATATAAACACATATATATCTTCTAAATAAGAGTTTGAATTTAAGCTTTAAAAATATTTAATAACTGTTAATCTGTAAACAAGACATACAGATCATCTTAACTGTTTAAGATCAGTCAGAGATAAATATGTAATGGCTGTACATATATTTAAACAGACATACAAAACTTTTCTTACTCCATCCATCCATAGTTTTAAGCACATTGTCCCATCAGCCTGGGCAAGTTCAGGCAGTCCACCCCACTCTTGGCTGTTCTCTACCTGTCCTGTCCTGAGGCATGCTCCAACCAGCAACCAGAGGTGCCCCAGCTTGTAGTGCTGGGAGAATGGGCAGGCAAGCAAAGTCACAATGATGCACAGCTGTTTGGTCACCAGCCTACTAACATCATAATAAGCAAACTAACCCATAATAGAACCACACAAGGAAATAATGTACTGGTACAATGTGCACAAAGAGAAAAGAAGAGGAAAGAAAAACCAATGGAACAGTGGCTTTTCTCTCTATGGGCCCTCCATCCTGATCCATTAGGGGTGGCCCTCCCCAAAATCAGGCTCCACCCAACTACACCAGAGCTTGGAATGGCAGCCTATCATTCCGCCAGACCAGAGACTAGAACAGCAACACACAAGTGGAGCTCCTCCAGATCAGAAGTCAGAGCAGCAGCCAAGCTCTGTCAGACTAGAGACCAAAGAAAGAGCAATGACAGAGGTGCCAAGTCAGGGTTCCGCATACCGTAGCCATCCCATGGAACCTCCTTGCCTCTGTTACTGAAATCTATGGATTCTACATGCAACTCTCTGACCACCCACTGTGTACCACCTTGAGATCTCAAAAACACACAGAATGACAGAACAGAGACACAGAACTTGGCTAAGACAAAAGTGCTTACCCTGTGTTTAGATCCTCTGGTTTGAGGGTTCCGGGGTGCTGGGGAATCCCTGCAAGCCCCCAAGTATGTTGTGGCCCATTCATCAGACCTCCAAAAGAATACCAAGTGTTGAGTCCATTGCAAACTACATGAGGATCTTTTTATTACAAGCTTAAGCTTGAGTGTACATACTCACCAACATTGCAGTTTTAAGGAGAGTCTTGAGCTCAGGATTAGAGGGTTATTTAAAGGCCCCAGTCCCTCCCAGCATGCTCAAAGCAGGGAAATTCCAGCCTGGCAAACATCTATTGGTTGAAACACAAAATGATATCCCATTTTGAACTGATTGGCTGTGGGAAGGCACCCAAACCACTAATAGTTTGGCTTCCTTTGTTTGGCTGTCAATAGGGGAGAGGAGAGGTGTGACCTGGGCTGGTTTCCTAGCAACTGTATCTCTAGTGGGCACGAAAGAATGCAGTAAGGCTGGTTCCTCCCTGGGGGTGGTTGGACATGTCTCCACCTGTCTGGCCTTTGTTTAGGCTTGTGCTTTAAACTTTAATCCATTAACCCAAAAAATTAATTTTTAATTCTTTGGTCCCTCACAAGTTTATTTATTTGTGGGAGGAAAAAAAAGCTGTAAAGCAGGGATAACTTTAAGACATGGACAAATATAATGACTTTCTTTTAAGAATCCAGTTGTTCAGGAAATATTGCTACCAGTTAACAAATAAGGCCTCATGAAATTAAAATTTTTCTACAGTAAGCAAACAATTACATGCATGAAGAAAGTTTACATAGAGCATGGAGAAAAAAAAATCTTTTCTATCTAAATAGCTGATAGAATATTACTGTATTGCATATTCTTCATTGTCTCTTTGTGATGTGGAATCAACTATAACTCAAGCACCTAGAAATGTTTTTTCTTGACTGAAATATTTGAAGGTGGAAGGCCCATTGTATCCTTGGCACAGACCTCTAGATGGCAGCCAACACAGAAGAACACAGAGAAGGAAGGATCTAACAGGTAAGTTCATCAATCCACTGGTATTACAACCTCAATTCTTTGGGATACCAGCATACACTGAAAACCAGCAACTTTTAAGAAATTTTCTGATTCCAGCAATAGATTGGAATGTCTGAGACATCTAGTCCTATGTACTAAGCAATACTTTGAAATAACATAGTGCTTATAAATCACAATGCATGTTCTCAAAGTCACAGAGACGTTCTCTTTAAATTGGCTCATCATGTAAATACAGTATTAATTTTCAAAACCAAAAATGCAAGAAATAGCAAGTCCAGTAGAGACAGTGAACCCCGTGGAGCTTAGCTAGGCACTGGACTCAAGTACCCCTGTGTGCCATCTAGACAAAGCCTGTGTGGAACCAGAACAGCTCCAGGCTCAGAGATCTTTCTACCTGCACCCAACCTTCCTGGCTTAACAGGATCACAAATAGTGAACCAGCAGGGACAGGGAATGCAGCTGAAGTGATTTGGGCACTAGACCAAAGCCCCATTGTTCTCCATCCCAAAGAGGACTGTGGGCACTGTAGTAGCACATCATTCTGCCTGATCCCCAACTACCTGGCCCACCTGGGTCATAAACAGATAGCCAAGCAAAGACAGTGAGCCTATTGGAGCTGAGTTAGGCACAGGACCCAATTCCCATTGTCCATCATCTTGAAGAAGGCTGCAGGACAATGGAGCAACTCTAAGCTTGGATGGAGATCTTTCTGCTTACGTGCCAGCTACCTGTACTACCTGAGTCACAAATAGTGAGCCAGCAGAGTGCCCACCATACCTTAGCTGCTTCTAATAACCAGCATCCATACTTGAGACCCTGGACATTTCTCATCTTCCTGTAGACTATTCTAGATGCCAGAGACAGGTAGACCAGGTCAGCGGTACAGGCTCCATGAACAAATATTCAAGGCTATGGACAACTGGGTAGCTAGAGGCCTACATAAGAATACAATCAACAAAAAAGGGACGTCTTGGCTTCACCATAACTCACCAAAATCAATGGATATTCTAATGCAGATGAAACACAGGAAAATGATCATGCAGTTATTAGAGGCACATAACAAGGAAACAAACAAACAGGCCATAATGGATGGACAGGAATCCATAATCAAACAGGTCAAGGAAATGAATAAAATTATTTAAGACGTGAAAACAGAATTAGAGTAAATAAAGAAAGCAACAATTGAGAAAACCCTGGGGAATGAGAACTTAGAGAGGTCAGGAACCACAGAGGTAAGGATCAGCATCACCAACAGAATACATGTGATGGAGGAGAAAATCTCATGTACTGAAGATACAATTGCAGAAGTTGATACATCTCTCAAATAAAACATAAAAACAGAAAAGTTCCTGACTCAAAGTATCCAAGAAATCAAGGACACCATGAAAAAAACAAATCCTAACAATAATAAGAATAGACTAAAATGAAGGTTTCAGGCTCCAAGGTCCAGAAAATATGTCAAGAAAATGATTAAAGAAAAAAATTTCCACCCTTAAGAAAGAGATGCCCTTCAACTTACAAGAGGTTTACAGAACAACAAATAGACTAGACCAGAAAAGAATTTTTTCTTCCACATAATAATGAAAGCACTGCATCTACAGAACCAAGTAAAATATTAAAAGCAGCAAAGGAAAACGACCAACTAACATATAAAGGCAGACCTATCAGAATCATACGACACTTCTCAACAGAGACTGTGAAAGCTGAAAGAGCCTGGGCAGATATCATGTAGACACTGAGAGACCAAAGATACCAACCCAGACCACTATACCCAATTGGCATAGGGGGAGAAACAAAATATTTTTAACATAACAAAATTTAAACAGTACATACACAGAAACTCAACAAAAATACTTTAAGACGTGAAAACAGAATTAGAGTAAATAAAGAAAGCAACAATTGAGAAAACCCTGGGGAATGAGAACTTAGAGAGGTCTTTACAGAAAGCTTTACAGAAAATACTAGAAGGAAGAATCAGACCCAACAAGGTTAAACATAGGTTAAAGAAACATAGGTTAATAAAACATAGGTTAAAGAAACCATCACAACAACAACAACAAATAAAAGAAAACAAGCACACAAACACAAAATCATGACCAACTCCATAAAAAAAGGAACTAGCAATCATTGGTCATTAATATCTATCAACATCAATGCACTCAACTGTCCAATAAAAAGACACAGATTAACAGAATGGTTGTAGAAACAGGATCTAACATTCTGTTACATTCAAAAAACATACCCCTGCAACAAAGATAGACACTGCCTCAAAATAAAGGGCTGAGAAAAGGTTGTCCCAGGAAACAGACCCAAGAACAAACACTGGAGTAACCATCCTAATATCAAAAGAGATGGAGAGAGACATTTAATTCTCATAAAGGAAAAATATATCAGGAGGACATCACAAACCTGAGCATCTATGCCCCAAATACAAGGCACCCTGCATTTTTAAAAGAAACATTACTAACACTTAAACCATACATCAATCCCAATACCATAATAGTGGGAGAATTCAATACCCCACTCTCCCCAAGGAACAAATCATTGAAACAGAAGCTAAATAGAGAGATAATGACACTTACAGAGATCTTAAATCAAATGGATATAATAGATGTCTACAGAACTTTTCACCCAAACACAAAAGAGTATACATTCTTCTCAGCACCTCAGGGAACCTTCTCCAAAACTGACCATATACTCTAATACAAAGCAAGCTTTAGTGTATAAAAGAAGATTGATATAATCCCTTGCATCCTATAAGCCCAACATGATCTAAAACTAGACTTCAACAATAACAGAAATAACAAGAAGCCTACACATGAATGGAAACCGAACAACTCTCTACTCAATGATATCTGGATAAGGACAAAAACAAATAAAGATTTTGTAGAATTCAATGAAAATGAAGTCACAACTAACTCAAACTTATGGGACACAATAAAAGCAGTGTTAAGAGCAAAGTTCATTTGTTTAGCTTCTTTAGAACTATAGATTTTAGTATGTTTATTCTATATTATATGGCCAATAACCACTTATAAATGAGAATCTATCATATGTCTCTTTTTTCTTCCAGGTTACCTCACTAAGGATGATCTTTTCTAGTTCCCACCATTCACCTAACAAATTTTATGATTTCCTTGTCTTTAATTGCCGAGTAGTATTCCATTGTGTAAATATACCACAATTTCTTTATCCATTTCTTGGTTGAGGGACATCTATGTTGTTTCCAGATTCTGACTCTTAGAGCCTGTACTGTTGGTGTTCTGTTCAGGAAGTTGTTTCCTATGCTAATCAGTTTAAGGCTCTTCTCCACTTTTCTTCTAATGTAGTGTGTGTTTGTGTGTGTGTGTGTGTGTGTGTGTGTGTTTTATGTTGAGGTCTGTGATACACTTGGACTTTAGTTTTGTACGTGGTGATAAAGATGGATCTATTTGCATTTCTCTAAATAGAGACATCCAGTTAGACCAGCACCACTTGTTGAAGATGCTATCTTTTTCCTACTATATAGTTTTGGCTTGTTTGTCAAATCTCAAGTGTCCATAGGTGTGTTTGTTTATTTAATGGTCTTCAATAAGATTTCAGTGATACACCAGTCTCTTTTTATTACTGTTGCTCTTCAGTACAGCTTGAGATCAGGAAAAAAAAATCTATATTTTTAAAGAAGCTAAACAACAAAGAGGACTCTAGGAAAAATGCTTAATCCTCATTCAGAAGGACAAATAGGATTGACATCAGAAGTGAGAGAAGACAGAGATTACAAAAGCAGTCTGTCCACAGAGAGCCTCTGAAAGACACTAACCAGCAGGGTATGGAAGCAAACGTTGAGACGCATAGGCAAAATTTGATCAAAGTGCAGGAAATCTTCTTTTTTAATTAATTTTTAATTTTTTATATTAGTTACAGTTTATTAACTTTGTATCCCAGCTGTAGCCCACTCCCTCATTTCCTTCAAACCCTACCCTTTCTCCCTCATCTCCTCCCTGCCTGTTTCCAAGTCCACTGATAGGGGAGGTCCTCCTTCTCTTCCACCTGACCTTAGCTTATCAGGTTTCTTCAGGACTGGGTGCAATGCCCTCCTCTGTGGCCTAGCAAGGCTACTCCTCCCTTGGGGGCGGGGAGCTCAAAGAGCCAGCCATTGTGTTCATGTCAGAAAATGTCTCTGTTCCTCTTACTTGGTTACCCACTTTCATACTGAGCTACCATGGGCTATGTCTTAACAGGGGTCCTAGGTTATATCCATGCATGGTCCTTGGTTGGAAAATCAGTCTTAGACCAGCCCCTGTGCCCAGATATATTTGGTTTGTGGAGCTCCTGTCCTCTCCAGGTCTTACTAACTCGCCTTTTTTTTATATGATTCCTGAGTGCAGGGAATCTTATGGAAAAGATAGAAAGAGCTGGATGGGACAGAACCTCCACAAGACCAACAGACATAAGAAACAAACAAACAAACAAACAAAACATGTGCTTAAGGGGCCCTGCAGAGACAGATAAGTCAACCAAAGACCATAAATGGAGAGGGCTTAGATCCCCTGCTCAGATGCAGCCCATGGGGAGCTCAGTCTCCATGGGCATTACCTAGTAATGGGAACAGGGCAGTTTCTGGCATGAACTCAGTTTTCTGCTCTTTGGTCATTTCCCCATGATGACATGGCATTAATAGGCCACAAATAAAGAAGATCCAGACAACCCTGATGAGACCTGATAGGTAGGGTGAAATAGTGGGGATGAAGACCTTCCCAGTCACTGGACTAGGAAAGGGACATGTGAAGCAAGGAGGAAGGGAGGGTAAAACTGGAGGGACATGAAAGAGGGGGTTAAATCCAGTATACAAAGTAAATAAACTTTAATTAATAGTAATAGTTATGATATTAATTAAGAAGGAGAAAATAAATAGCACTAAGTGCCTTCATGAAGAAATTTGAGAAGTCTCATAAAAGCAACTTTAAAGACACACCCGAAAGCACAAGAAAAAACAAACAAAAAAAGCAGACATACCCAAGAGGAGTAGAGAGCCGGAAATAATCAAACTCAGAGCTGAAATCAATAAATTAGAAACAAAGAGAACAATTTAAAGAATCAAAGAAACCAAGAGTTGGTTCTATAAAAACATTAAGAAGATAGACAAATTCTTAGTGAAACTAACTAAAGAGCAGAAAGACACTATCCAAATCAACAAAATCAGAACTGAAATGGGGAACATAAGGGCAGACACTGAGGAAATCCAAAGAATTATTGAGTCCCACTTCAAAAGCATATATGCATCAAAGTTTGAAATGTAAATGAAATGGACAATTTTCTTTTTTTAAGTATATTTTTATTTTATTTTATTTAAAATTTTTATTTCCATTGGTGTTCTGCCTCCATGTATGTTTGTTTTGTGTGTGAGGGTGTCAGATCCTCTGGAACTGGAATTACAGACAGTTGTAAACTGCCATATGGCTGCTGGGATTTGAACCTTTGTCCTTTGGAATAACAGCCAGTACTCTTAACCAGTGAACCATCTCTCCAGCTCCCACCAATTTTCTTAATAGATTCCATTCATCAAAGTTGAATAAAGATCAGGTAAATAATTAGTCCTATATTCCCTAAAGAAATAGAAGCAGTCCTCAAAAGTCTCCCATCAAATAAAATCTCAGGACCAGATTGTTTGCATGCAGAATTCTACCAGATCTTCTGAGAAGAGCTAATGCCAATACTCCTCAAACAATTTCACAAAATAGGAAAAGAAGGAACACTACCAAACTCATTCTATGAGGCCACAGTGACCTTGATATTGAAGAGTTTAAGTTAGCCTGGGTATAACTCCATTTTGAAATAAAGAGATATCTTGATTGGGAGCTGAATTCAGGTACCAGGAAATATCACAAAATGTGTACTTGGCAAAAAACAAAGTTAACTCTTCTGCAACAGCCTCGAGGAAATATCACAGAATAAATACTTTATAGAAAATAAAGACAATCTCCCTGGCAATAATCAATGAGAATTGGGTCGGAAAGTTCTCCCCAATGTTTCAGATAAAGTTTAGAAGAATAGCAATTGTGATCATATGCCTTAGCCATTGTGATTATATGCCTTAGAAATTGTGATTATGTGCCTCAGAGAAGGTCACCTCGCCCCTCTAACTTTTACCTAATCCTGTAAGATCAAATTATGTGCTCCCCTGTTTGCTGTCATGAAAACATGTGCCCCCATGCTTGCTGTCATGGAAACCCCCTTCTTGCAGTCTTTTCCTTTAAAAACTCTGCTCACTCAGGGCTCAAGGTCCCACTTCTCTATTGCTGGGTCAGTGAGACTTGGGTCCTGAGTTTGATCACTCTTGTAATAAAGCTCTCTTGCTCTTGAGTCAAGACATCTTCTGGTGTTCTCTGAGTGTCCAGTGATCTTGGCATTACAATACCAAACCATAAAAAGTCATGATAAGGAAAAAGAATTTGAGATTAATATCTTTTATGAGCATTGAAGAGAAAATATTCAATGAAATACTCACATAACATATCCAAGAACACATGAAAGATACATGTGTATCTTTCATCTTACACCATGACCAAGTAGGCTTCATCCTAGGCATGAAGGTCTGGATCAATATACAGAAATCTATCAATGTAATCCACCATATAATCAATCTGAAAGAAAAAAAATATATGATGATCTCCTTAGACCCTTAAAAAGCATTTCACAAAATCTTACATCTGTTCATGTTTAAAGTCTTGGAGAGATCAGGGATAGAAGGCTCATACCTAAACAATGTAAAGGCAAGATACAGCAAGCCTATTATAGCCATCATCACACTAAACAAAGAGAAACGTAAATCAATCCTACTGAAATCAGGGACAAGAGAAGGCTGCCCCCTTTCTCCATATCTCCTCACCACAGTACCTAAAGTCCTAGATAGAGCACTGTGACAACTAAAGGAGCTCAAGTGTATACAAATTGTTAAGGAAGAAATCGAAGTATCACTATTCACAGATGATATGACAGCATAAATGAGTGAGCCCCAAAATTCTACCAGAGAGCTCATACACTTGAGCAACACCTTCAGCAATGTTACTGAATACAAACTTAACACACACACACACACGCATGCACACGCACACGCACACACACACACACACACACACACACAGAGACACACAATTAATAGCCCTCCAGTATACAAAAGAAAAAAAGGGCTGAGAATTAAATGATGGAAATAAAAACATTCACAATAGCCACAAATAACATAAAGTACCTTGATGTAACTCTAAACAAGCAAGTGAAAGTCTTGCATGACAAGGCTCTGAAGAAAGAAACTGAAGAAGATATCAGAAAATGGAAAAGTCGTCCATGCTCATCCATTGGTAGGATTAACAGAGTAAAAATGGTCATACTACCAAAAGCAATCTACAGATTCAGTACAATTTCTATCAAACTACTTACACAATTCTCTACAAACAATGAAAGAATAATCCTCAACTTCATTTGGACAAACAAAGAAACAAAAAGCAGCATAGCTTAAATTATCCTGTAAAATGAAAGAATTTCTGGCAGTATCTCCATCCCTGATCTCAAGTTGTACTATAGAGCAACAGTAATAAAAACTGCATGGTACTCACACAGAAAGAAATTGGTGGATCAATGGAATAGAATAGAAGACCCCAAAATAAACTCACACACCTTTGGACACCTGGTTTTTAACAAAGAAAGCAAAACAATACAATGGAAGAAAAGACAGCAATTTTAACAAATGGTACCAGTCTAACTAGATGTCTACATGTAGAAAAAGAAAATAGATCCATATTTATCACCCTGCACAAAACTAAAGTCTAATTGGATCACAAACCTCAACATAAAACCAGACACAGAAAATAAGTTAGAAGAGAAATGGAGAAGAGTTTTGAGCTCATTGGCATGGGAGACAAATTCCTGGACAGAACACCAACAGCACAGACTCTAAGATTGTCAATCAATAAATGGGACCTCATGAAACTGAAAAGAATCTCTGAATCAAAGGACATGGTCAACAGAACAAAATGACAGCCTATAGACTGGGAAAATATCTTCAACAACCCTATATCTGACAGCGGGCTAATAGGCAGAACATATAAAGAATTCAGGAAATTAAACACAGACAAAACAAATATTACAATTAAAAATGGAGTAGAGAGCTAAACAGAATTCTCAACAAAGAACTATTGAATGGTTGAGAGACGCTTAAAGAAATGCTCAACATTCTTAGTCATCAGGAAAATACAAATCAAAATGACTCTTAGATTTCATCTCACCCCCATCGTAATGGCTAAGATAAAAAACTCAAGTGATAATACATGTTGGAGAGGATGTGGAGAAAGGGAACCCTCTTCCATTGCTGGTGGGATTGTAAACATGTACAACCACTTTGGAAATCCATCTGGTTCTCAGGAAATTTGGAATAGTTCTATATCAAGATCCAGCTATCCCACTTCTAGGCAAATATCCAAAATATGCTCAATTATACAACAAGGACATTTATTCAAACATGTTTGTAGAAGCTTTATTCATAATATCCAGAATCTGGAAGCAACCTAGATTTTCCTCAACCAAGGAATGAATAAAGAAATTGTGGTACATTTACACAATGGAATACTATTCAGCAGTTAAAAACAAGAATATAATGAAATTTACAGGCAAATGGATGGAATTAAAAAAAAAATCATTGTGAGTGAGGTAACCCAGAAGCAGAAAGACATACCTGGTATATAAATGCTTATAAGTGGATTTTGGCATGTAATATATGATAAAAATAATAAAAGTGTAATTAATAAAGAAAAAAATAAATAAAATAAATAAAAATAAAATAAAATCTACAGACTTATATTAGCTAAACAACAAGGAGGACCTTAGGGAAGATGCCTAATTCTCAATGAGAAGGGAAAACAGGATAGAAACCAAAAATGGTAGAAGAAAGGGAACAGTCCTCTAAAAGAATCCAATCATTAGGAGATCGAGGCAGATGCAGAAACACACAGCCAATCTTTGGACAGAGCACACGGCATTTAATAGAAGAAGTGGATATGAAAGGACCTGAAAGAGACAGGTGTCACACAAGGAGACCAGCAATGACAAAAAAGCAGGGTCCAGGGGGGACTGCAGAGATTGATGTATCAAATAAAGACCATACATAGAGAGGACCTAGACTCCCTGCTCAGATGCAGAGCATAGACAGCTCAGTCTCCATGTAGGTTCCCTAGTAACAGGAAAAGCAACAGTCTCTGACATGAACTAGGTTGCCTGCTCTCTGATCACTCTCCTAGAGGAGGTGACATAGCCAGCACACAGTGGAAGAGGATCCAGGAAGTCCTAGCTGATAAGCTAGGACCAGACAATATAGGAAGGGAGGACTTCCCCTGTCAGTGGACTAGAGAAGAGGGATAGAGGAGGAAGAGGGAAGGAGTATGAAACCAGAAGG
>REGO01000597.1:734664-767308 GCA_010120015.1 Rhombomys opimus
ATGGGGAAGAGTGCTAAACAGAGAATTCTCTACAGAGGAATATCGAATGGCAGAGAAACATTTAAAGAAATGCTCATCCTCATTAGCCATCAGGGAAATGCAAATCAAAACGACCCTGAGATATCTCCATGCACTATTTGTAATAGCCAGAAGCTGGAAACAGCCCAGATGCCCCTCAACTGAAGAATGGATGCAGACATTGTGGTACATCTACACAATGGAATAATACTCAGCAATGAAAAATAAGAAAATCATGAAATTTGCAGGTAAATGGTAGGAATTGGAAAGGATTATCCTGAGTGAGCTGTCCCAGAAGCAGAAACACACACATGATATATACTCACTCATATAGACATATAATATAGGATAAACCTACTAAAATCTGTACATCTAAACAAACTAATCAAGAGGGAGGGCCCTGACTAAAATGCTCAATCCCCATCCTTAAAGGAAAAGAGGATGGACACCAGAAGAAGAAGAAACCTG
Source organism: Rhombomys opimus (assembly GCA_010120015.1). Classification (NCBI taxonomy): domain Eukaryota; kingdom Metazoa; phylum Chordata; class Mammalia; order Rodentia; family Muridae; genus Rhombomys; species Rhombomys opimus. The sequence continues at coordinate 735,151 of REGO01000597.1, forward strand.
GAAACAAGTCAGGAACCTGCCACAGAGGGCCTCTGGAAGGCTCTGCCCTGCAGACTATCAAAGCAGATGCAGAGACTTATGGTCAACTGTTGGGCAGAGTGGTGCACACTTTTAATTCCAACTTTCAGGAGACAAAGGAAGTCAAAATCTGTTGAGTTCGAGGACAGCCTGGTCTATACAGTGTGTTTTCAGAACAGCAAAAGCAAGAGTTGCAAAATACAGAAATCTTGTCTTTAAAAACTGAGAGAGCTACTACGAACATGGTTGGGCAAATGCCCTTGATGTGTACTTGAGCATACTTTGGATATATGCCTAGAGGTGCTATAGCTGGATCTTGAGGAAGTGGTGTTCCTAATTTTCTGAGAAAGCACCAGATTGATTTCAAAGTTGTTGAACAAATTTACATTCCCACCAGCAATGGAGGAGGTTTCCCCTTTTTCCACATCCTCTCCAGCATGTATTGTCACTTAGGTTTTTAATCTTAGCCATTCTGATAAGTATAAGATTCTGATAAGAATCTCAGGGTCATTTTGATTTGCATTTCCCTGATAACTAAGGATATTGAGCAGTTCTTTTTGTCTGTTTGTTTTTGTTTTATTTTTAATATTTTTATTTTAATTTTTTATATTACACTTTATTCACTTTGTATCCCCCCATAAACCCCCTCCTCCTCCCCTCCCAATTATCTCTTTAAGTGTTTATCTGCCATTTGATATTCCTCTATTGAAAATTCTCTCTTTAGCTCTGTACCCCATTTTTAATTGGATTACTTGGTTTGTTGGTGTTTAACTTCTTCAGTTCTTTATATAGATATTAGCCCTCTGTCAGATATAGGGTTGGTGAAGATCCTTTCCCAATTTGTAGGCTGTTGTTTTGTCTGACAACAGTGTCCTTTGCTTTACAAAAGCTTTTCAGTTTCATGAGTTCCCATTTATTGATTGTTGATCTTAGAGCCTGTGCTGTTGGTGTTCTGTTCAGGAAGTTGTCTCCTGTGCCAATGAGTTCTAGGCTCTTCCCCACTGTTTCTTCTAACCTATTTAGTGTGTCCTGTTTTAGGTTGAGGTCTTTGATCCCCTTGGACTTTAGTTTGGTGCAGGGTGATAAATATGGGTCTGTTTTCATTTTTCTGCATGTAGACTTAGACCACTTAGACCAGCCCCATTTGTTGAGGATGCTGTCTTTTTTCCATTGTACGGTTTTGGCTTCTCTGTCAAAAATCAAGTATTCATAGGCATGTGGGGTTTTTTTCGGTTCTTCTATTTGATTCCATTGATCCACATTTCTGTCTCTATACCAGTTTTAATTATCAGAAGCTGGAAACAACCTAGATGTCCTTCAATGGAGGAATGGATACAGAAATTGTGGTACATTTACACAACAGAATACTACTCAGCTATTAAAAAGAAGGAAATCATGAAATTTACAGGCAAATGGTGGAATCTAGGAAAGATCATCTTGAGTGAGGTAAGCCAGAAGGAGAAAGACATACATGGTATATGCTCAGACAATGTATAAACTAGATCTAGGTTTCCTAAAATGATTTAGCAGATGGGCAACTTAGGCATCATGTGAGTCCTCTAGTAAGGAAAGTGGGGACTCAATCTGACAGGGACTTACTTGGCAGCTTTTGATAACTTTTTCCTGGCTGGACTGCCTTGCCAGGCCACAGAGGAAGAGGACACGTTCAGTCCTGATGAAACTTGATGCTGGATGGGAAAGCGAGGTCCCCTTTTCTGAGAAAAACAGGAGGAAGAAAGAGGAAGGGTGTGGCTGAGAGGGGCAAAGGGATGGGCCTACAACAAGGATATAAAGTAAATAAAAAAGAAACAGAAAAAAAGGAAAAAAAATGAATTTTTAGGAATAAACACTATGCATCATTTGGAACAATAGTTTCCTACCTATTGCACATTCTGAACACACATTATTCCCCCTAAACTCTTTTCGAAGCAGATAGAGTAGACTGTTAAAAAGAGTAGTCAAAAATATTTTCAAACCAAGTAGATATGAGAGAATCCAGATTCCAAGCCAGTGGTGCCTTTATAACAGAATAATACAATGTGTCAGAAAAGGTGAAATAGAAATTCTCACCCCTATAGCGGGTGTTATGCTATTTCTGTGGGGTGAAGTGAATTGATAAAGTTTGTCTGAACAACTGCCACAGCAAAAAGTTAGGGCAGCAGCTAGCTGTGTCTGGTATTTTGTTGTATATTACCAAATATTTTAGTAATGAAGGAAACTGAAATGAAATAATTGCATGGAGTATCTTCAGAAAGTTACTTTGTTTTGTTATACTAGTAGTGTCCTCAAGAGTGATACCAGTTTACATGGTGGGAATGGAACCACAGAGGTTTAGTAGTTCATGGTAATTTCACCAATGCCCCAAAGCAATCATAAAAACCTTAAAGAAACACAATACCAAAGCAGTATAGCAAAATTCGGTTTCCAGGTGGATATCTTTTACAAAGAGGAAGAACTCTTTCCTTGGTACAGGTCTTGCCAACAGATGAAGTTAAAAAGCAATTATTACCTCTAAGGTATAAGTTAAGTGAGAGTATTCCTTGGATATACAGTAATAAATTGTTGAAGTTCAAATACTCAAGAGAGCACTGTAAGACTATTCTTATAAAATAATGGATACCAATGGACTGGATTTTTTTTTTAACAATATCTGATATTATATTCACATAGACATTGAGTGATTGTGTCTCTCATCCTTCCAAGTCAACAATGAATCATGGAATTCCAACATTTCTAGATCTTCTTTTAAAAATAGATTGACTTACTTTAATACACATGAATGTGTTGCTTGTTTGTATGTATGGGAACGAAGTACATCCTGGGTTTCAGCAGAGGTCCATAGCTGTAGGATACTCTGGAACTGGAGGTAGGGATAGTTGTGAGACAGCATGGGGGTTCTGAAAAGTGAACGTGGTTCCTCTGCAAGAGTAACAGAAATCTTAACTCAATTATTTTCAGCAGTGATACACTAGTGTAGGAGGTATCCAAAAATCATGCTAAAAGACTGAGATGTTACCAAAGCCTAAAACATTACTTAAATAATCTTGAGACAGGGCCCAAAACATGTGTTTTCTGAAACTCCATAAATGATTAAACTTTGAGGAAAGGTTATGTACTCCCTGTCTGAAATAGGGTTTTCATGCTTAAGTTAAACAATGTATCCCATTCTTTAACAATCTACCTCAGTCTCTGACAAAATGATTCATAAATGTTGAACTCCTATAGTAGGATTTCATTTCTCTACTAAATCCTTGGGGCAATTTCAATTCCCTGAGTTATGTTAGTCTTTGGATAGCTATTTGCTACAGATTGAATTATGTGAGCTGTTTGCTGTACTTATTGTAGGGATTGTACTTTTCAAAAAATTAACAGTAAAAGGTAATAATATGTTATAGGATGACTCAATAGAATGTGTTAAAGGCAAAGTTTAACAGCTATGTTTATAATAGGCCTTAAGCTAATACATGAAATCTTTTTTTTTTCTTCTTCTTAATGCAGTTTATTCAGGAACCTTGAACAATCTTCTGACCCTGTGGAAAGCCAGCCCACAGCTTAAATAGTCTCTGGGTAGCCAACTCCAGCGTGCCACGTGGGCAATGCAGATAGGTCCACATACATGGAAGCAAGCCAGATCCTCAGCCTTAGCCGAATATGGAGTTGTTTGTGACAGAGAGCACTCACCATCAGGAAGGTGGAAGGCGGGAAACCAGCTCCATCTTTAAGGCGCGTCATTACGCAGCTCTCTACATTTCCCCCTTTTTGTTTTAGAAGCATCAGGCAAGAGTAGAGGTCTGATCTCTGATATTAGAAATAAATTGGGACTTTGTACCTATGTTCATTTAGGTGTCATCCACCCAAAGAGTATCAGACCCGTCTGATACCTTTTTCTCAGAGGCGGGACCTGGGGCATCAACCCACATGCAATCAGACATGCTCTTCTCTGGGTCGAATCTTAAGTTAACATTTACTCTGTATTTTTTCAGTTTATGTTGTTTCAAAATCAAATAATTTTTTTCTCCATTCTATCTCTTCACCATTAAGTGGATAATATTCAGAGGTCATGTGCAAAATTTTAATATTCATTTTACTATTAACATTTTAACTGAAATTAATCCTTTGAGGTGATAAAGATTAAAGTGGAGGATGCTTATTGCCCTTGATTTCTCTTGTTTCTTTGTTCTTTTTCATCATTCATATTTATTGAAAAAGTTATATTTCTTCATTCTTTTATTCACTACTCATATTCATTGAAATAATGTACTTTATTTTTAACTCCTACTGACCCTCTATCTATTTCAGCTTCTCATGCTTTTGTTTGGTTTTACCATTGTTGTTGACAATTTTTTTGTGTGTGGTTATTGATAACTTCACAAAGATTTTTATGTTTAGATCTATGAGAACAGAAGCCGGAATCATAAAATTCAAGTCCAGTTGAAAGACCCTAATATCAGTCTTAGCAACCAACTGTTTCATGTGGATATGATAGGAACTAGCAAACTGGCAGAATGAGTTGTATTCACTGATGTATTTCTATTACCCAAGATATAACCAACAAGCAGAGAATAAATGTTGTAGAATGATGGAAGGGAGGAACTAGAAAGCTTCCTGGTGTGTGCAAAGGCAGTTGTTATCAGAAGAGGATGCAGCTGGGAACTCACTGGAGAAGCCGTCAGTGCTCCAGGGACATGCATACTGTGGGGACTTACTGGATGATTCTCTTCCCCAAGGGTTCTGAGTAAGTCCTACTACTGATCATTCTGGAACATCAGCAGGATGAAGAAAACTCAGTCTGGACTGAGGACAAAGATGTGTTCTATGGTCAAGGCCGGAGGTGTTTCCTAAAGAGCCAACAAGTGCTATGTGCCTTTCCTATTGCTGTGGTGATCAGATAGAAAGAGAAAATCAAGACTAGTAAGTGAAGGCACCTGCAGATAGAATCCTGCCTCACTTGTGTGAAGCCTTCAATTCCATCCCAGCATCAGATAAAACAGGATGTGGTAATGAATGCCTGTGATCCCAGCACTTGGAAAGATCAACACAAGAAAATCAGTAGTTCATGGCTATCCTTGGCTATAATGGATCAACATGATATTTTAACTCAATAAACTGAGAGTGAAAGAGAGGGAGTACAGTGGAGATACAAGATGGGACCATCCTTATGTAAGAATTTTAGACTTCTAAAATGTAATGGGAGAAGACCTGCAGGCTATCTCAGAGGATACATTGCTAAACACTTATACTAACCAGAGTTCAATACCAAGGATCTTGAATGAAGAAGCTAAGGCTTTCTAATGTCTTCTGACACACACAAACACACAAACATCACAAACAGCAGTAATGAAAATAAAACATAATTTTCATTGATGAAATGGAAATACTTTAACATGAGACATGTTGGAGTGCTATCAGGTATAAAAGGAAAGTACAGGAAAAAATATAAACAGATATAATTCAAAACAGGAAAGAGAACAAGGGAGAGACTGAAGCACAAAACAGGCAGAGGGCAAAGTCAGACTCTTCGTCAAGCCTGTGCAAACCAGATTCAAATCCCAAACCTCATTTCTCCCATCCTGTTCAAAGAGGGATCTTGATTTACCAAAGTGAAGATTACAGGCAGTATTCATTGTAAATGTGAAAAATATGCCAATCACTTTTGAGCCACAACTAGTTTCCTAAGTAGATAATATCCTGAGGCATTACTAAATAATTGTCAACTGTGGGTACTTCATATCCTCTCTGAATCTTCCTTTTCGAATTCAGTGATTATTCTACATCCTTAACTTCTTATCAAACATAATTACAGTAAGTTTATTTTATACTTTGTTAAGCCAGCACCATAATAACTTTTCATCCCTTGATTAATTTCTTTAACACACAGCAACAAGGCATGCTCCAAGCAGTACAGCTTTTGCGACTGTTATTATGCATGCACAGATGCATCCTTCCTTTGCCTGTGTCTGTGATTATCCAGGAAAGAATTCTGCATACACTCATTATCCACATGAGAGTGTTCTTCTATATTTTTTGCACTGCTCAGGAGTGAGACCTCCTGTAAATTACAATTTATATGTAAAAAGGGTTTATTTTTAGGAATGATTATTTTCAATACTAAGGATACATATCTTGATATAGTTTATGTATAACTTCTACAGTGTTAATGACAGGTCTGTGTGTACATCAATAGACAACCTTTGGTCACAGAGAAAGAATCCAGCAGTGAGAAAGGCATATGCACTTTCTGATATAGCAGCTATCAAAATCAGCATGAACTCTCCTTTCTCAGGTAAGAACTGCAGGACTGGGAATCGGATTCTAGCCCCTCGGGGAATGTAATAAGAAAGAAAGTCAATGAGAAGAGATCATAAAATATTTATGAAGAGCTCACATCTATATTGTGCCTTGTCATGTTATGTGATGCAAACAATGTAGAGAACAGACTTCATTCATTTTACATGTTGTGTAATATTAAGGAAGGGAAAGGATCTTATCTATCTATCTATCTATCTATCTATCTATCTATCTATCTATATATATATATGCTACGTGCTTGTATATGTATATATATATACATATATATTTCTTTATACTTTATATTTATATATTTCTTTATACTTTAACTAAATAGAGTAGACAGGTATTTTGAAATCCTGCATATTATTAATTTTCACTGAACGTTACCCATTTAAAATCACATATATTTATACCTCTGAAGTAACTTACCAAAAAAAATGAAATAAAGGAAATACATGACTTTTGTTCAAAAGCTGTTTGGAAACAGATATGCATAGTTTCGAGTAAGATATTTCATATACACAGTCCTTTAAGAGACAGGTATAAAAAATAAACAGAAAATATTTTGTGGAGAAGGACATTTTCAGTGGTGAAACTATTAAGTGTTTACACTGCAGGAAATTGAGACATAAAAAAAAACAGTTAAGAAGAGAATTAGTCAAGCTCTCAAATAATAGTCTAAATGGGTTATGTGTCTTTCCCTGAGAGAGTGGTGCAAGTGCTTATATATTGCACATGGCCACATGGCCAAACTAAGGTGTTTAGGGCTTGATTTGAGAAGAAATGTCAGGACTCATGAGTATATGAATGAAATCTCATTCACTATATATTATATAAATTGTGGTTGTTTCTTGCTGTTCCTCGGGGGGGGGGACATATATATTCATGACAAAAATTATAAAAAATATGTTCCATGAAATAATTATCCAGCAACAAATTTAGAGAATCTTACTCACGCAGTAAGGTATAGGATAATGTTTTTCAAAATCTAGTTCAATGATCAAAATGCATTATATGAAAATTTCAAAATATTAGCAGCCAGGTGTTGCTTTATAAGCCTTAAATCGTAGCACTCAATAGCCAGAAGTAAGCTAGGTTCAAAGCCAGCTGGATCCACATAGCTGGTTTAAGGACATCTACTACACAGAGAGACCAAGTCTCAAAACACAAATGAACTAGAACTGATGAAAAATAGCCTTTACAATAAAATATTTCTTCTGAAATAACAGTATCTATCAAATTTAAATGGAGTGCATATTAATTTTGTATATTCACATCTATATGTTTTTGTAAAGAGACAATTGAATAGAGAAATAAACTAAAAAAAAATTTGATTGGATTTGAGAGATAGTTGACTTATTTCTCCAAAAAAGAAACACTAGTGGCATATGACTGATAATCATTGAGTATTATTAATTAAGTAAATAAGTAACTATTAAGAATTTCTGAAACCTATAATGTGATAGTTCACAAGTATCCCTGATGAAAAAAGTTGAAAACCTCAAATTTAATCATAAAGAACTTTGGTGAGACTCACAACAAAGAAATTTGTTCTGGAATTGGCTGTTTTGATTCATAATAGTTTTCCTTTACTATTTTCATTTAGCAGTGAAATTCAGTCTGTTTGAAGGAATAAACATCTTTCAAAAAATTATGTAAACTTCGACTTGTAATGACAGGTTCTAAAACTGTCCAAACTGGTTTTGAGTTATCCATGTACAGTGCTGATGAGGAAGAAGAATAGTGTTTGCTTCTGATGCCATCATGACTAAAAAATACAATGAGAGATCTAAATTCTATTCACCAACGTCAGACGAAAGGGGAGGAGGATCTCCCCTATCAGTGGACTTAGAAAGGGGCAAGGAGGAGAGGAGGGAGGGAGGGTGGAGTTGAGAGGGAATGAGGGAGGTGGGATACAAAGTTAATAAACTGTAACTAATATTTAAAAAAGAAAAAAATAAATTATATTTACAAGATGACTATATGTGATACCAATTCTGTCTTTCCAAATAATGTTGTAGTAAATAAAAAAAATGAGTGTTGGGCTATATGAGTTTTATTATTGGCAATAAGATTGTTGAGGCTGTATTATCTAATCTCTTATCACAAAAAATAAAACACAGATACCTTTGAATTATAATTGCCTATTTACATCGAGCCAGATGTTTTACCTCCATGTCTCCATATCCTTAACATCCATCTCCCAGCCCCCCATCCAACACCGTCTGCCTGAATCCACTTCATCTGCTCTACCTTCCATACAGAAGCCCATGGTTCTGCCTTTTATTCTTCATCTAAGCCTTTTCACACCATTACTGGAGTCCTTTCTCTTGGCACACATGGTTTCTTCTCCATGCTAACCCACTGGGGAGTGTTCTTTCTTCCTCTTTTCTCTACTGTCTCTTTTTCATGATTTCCTGTACTCAAAACTCAGGGAACCTCAGCTATGCCTTCTCCATTCTGCCCTGCCCAGATATAGGCCATTTAATCAATCAATCAGATGTGTCTTAGGCAGGTTCACAAAATAAGGATAGGTGTAACAAGATCTTGAGGGCAGCATTACAACAACCCCCAACAAAAGGATGGCTTCATGTGTAAATTTTCTATACATCATAATAGTAACAAGAAAAATAATTAAAAATAAATGAGTATGTATAGTATAGGGTTAAAATTATCTGACCTGGATATCAAAACCTGACATAAATAAGAAATTAGCACCACTGTAGCCTTTCTAAACCCATTAAATTATCGTTCTATTATTTAAGAATCTATTATTTTAAACCCTAAACTGTTGCAATTAGCTAAGAATTAGAGCAGCATAACTGTTCTGTGCATTTTGCGATGCTATTATAGTTCATTTAAATTGTAAAGGTAACTCAGTTAGAGTTACCTGAGAAGAGAGTCTCACTTTTAATTTTTTTTTCAAAATGTTTTCTTTTCTCTTATATCTGGACTACATTTTTCCCTCCCTTCAGTCCGTCCAGTTCTTCCCCATCTCCCCTCCAGTAGGGATGCACTCCCTTTCTGTCTCTCATCAAAGTAGATCAGACTTCTAAGAGATAGCAACCCAACATGACAAACTAAAATACAAAAGGATAAAACACAAAGCCATCTCATCAAAGCCAGGTAAGCAACCAAGAGAAGAAATAAAGGCCCAACACCTGGCACAAGAATCAGAATCCACTTGCGCGCACACACACACACACAAACAGGAGTCTCATAAAAACAGCAAGCTGAAAGCTATAATTTCTATGCAGAGGACCTGGTGAAGAACTGTGCAGACCCTATGCTTGCTGTCTCTGTGAGTTCATATGAGATTTGCTCAGGTGATTTAAAGAATGTTGTTCTCCTCATTGCCTCCATTCCCTGTGGCTCTTACATTCCTTCTGCCTCCTCTTCCATGGTATTTCCTAAGCCCTGAAAGGAGGGAATTGATGAAGACATCACACGTAGAGCTCTGTGTGCCAAGAACTCAGCATAATGACTGACTGTGGATCTTTGCATCTATCTGTTCAGGTCTCTTGCAAAAGGAATCTTCTGAGATGATAACTAAATAAGGCACTGATCAGTAAGAATAGCAGACCATTTTTTAGAACTCACTTTTAATATATTTTTATTTTATTTAACTTTTATTAATTACACTTTATTCATTTTGTATCCCCCCATAAGCCCTTCCCTCATCCCCTCCTGGTCCCACCCTTCCCCCCCTTTCTGCATGCTTGCCCTTCCCCAAGTCCACTGATAGGGGAGGTCCTCCTCTCCTTCTTTCTGATTTTAGTCTATCAGTTCTCATCAGAAGTGGCTGCATTGTCAGGGTTCTAGGTTAATAATTTTTTTGAGGACTAGAATTTTGTTTTACCCTAGGTATCTGGGCTATCTATTCTCAAGTTCTTGGCCACCCAAGCATTGTTATATGTGTATTCTGTAATGAAGAGCAGGATTTAAGTCAAATCAAATGCTGGTTGGCTACTACCACAAGTTCTGTACCCTAATGTATCTTTAAGGCATGATAGACTGTAGGTCAAAGTTTTGTGGCTGACTTGACATTTATGTTTATCTTTTGGAATCTGGTAAAGAATCATCCTTCACCAAAGAAACTAGAACTTAAGAGTGAATGTTCCATGAAAGCACCAGCTTGACTTCTCCAGGTTCAGTGGGTTATTTAGGTATTGTTTTTGCCAATGTAGTCCTGATGTCACTTTGTGGAGAACAACCCATTTCCTTAGCAACATCCTGGGTTGCTTGGGCACATCCATGAGATGCCTCTTGGTCAAGAAGTCAATTGAATGCAGCCCAGTGCCAGTACTTAAAGCCTCTTTTGGAAACAAGCCAGTGGGGAGCCCAGTGGGTCTCCATATCCTCCACTATTAGATGACCGCATTAGCATAATTTTCATATATTTAAGGAAGTCTCTACTGCACCAGGTTTTCATATAATCTCTCATAGGCCCCTCTATTTCAGCTCTTTTCCCATATTCCCTCCCATAGACCTCCCCTAAAACTGTCCACCATATCTACCTGTTCCTGTCCCCATCGAACCCCAGTTCTTCCATAAAATCATTTTTCTCTTCATAAGGAGATCTATGTGTCCCTCCTAGTTCCTTCCTCTATACCCAACATCTCTGGGTCTATGAATTGTAGATTGTTATTATTTATTTAATGGCTAATATCACATATTAGTGAACAAATACCATATTTATCCTTCTAGATCTTTAATTACTCACTAAGAATAATTTTTTCTTAGTTTTATCCATTTGTCTGAAAACTTCCTCTCTAATCCCATCCCCAATAAATCACAAAGATCTTCTACCCCAAATTCCTTCCAGAAACTCACCTCATTATCCAGGCCTGCAACACCAGGACACATTCACTGGGAGCACACCAGATAGCTGAGCAGGCCAGCGAATCATTTAAGCCAACTGAAGACCTTCACCACTTTCTGCCCCACTCCAAATACAATCCCCCAGTCTGATCTCTAGCACTGTCACAGAACACAAGATACAGCCTTCCTTACTTCCCTGCCCACTTCTCCCAGGAACTCAAAGACCATCCCCTCTTCACCTTCTTCCCCTCACTCAATGCCTTTTTCCAACCCTCAACTCAAGCAGGCACCCATTACTGACCAAGAGGCTGTGCCTGCCATACATAATACCTGGTAGACTACCTGCAGATTTTGTCCTCTTCAGTTCCTTGAAACCCACCCCCTAGTCTCATCCCCTGCTATTTACCAAAACACATGGAACAGCCTTCTCTGCCCCTGGAATTCCATAGCTTGTGGATCCCACAGAAGTTCCCCTTCTAATCTCACTTCTCTAAATCATTGATTTGTCCCAGCCCCCAAGCACAGCAGGCAACCCCTTCTAGCCCAAGGTCTTCTTCTGCCAGAGAAACAAGTTGGTTGAGGCAGATCCACACATCCCTTAAAAAGTGAAAATTGATTCTCACCTGAAGTATTTCCAAGGTCAGACTAACCTCTAGTCAAGTCTTTCAGAGAATATCTTAATTGCTAATTCATGTGGTAAGGCCCAGCCTGATGTTGGGCCTTATAAGTCTCATATATGTCATTCCTATCCTTACAAGAAAGTTAACTGTTAGCTTGTCTGAGAGTCAGCTAACAAGCAGCACCCTCTATGGTTATAGGAGTGTCTCATAGCTGTGGGTGTATTCCTTAGTCAGAAGTTATGCTATTCAAAATGACATGTAGTATTTACTCCAAGTTCCTGTGCTTGCTTTGATTTACCTCAAAGATGAAGGGTAATCTTTAAGCTGAAATAAACTCTCTCCTCTGTGCATGTTTTCTGGTAGGCAGTTCAGTCTCTATGATCCTCTATGGGATCAAGTGAATTGATATTGTAGGTTTTCTTGTGGTGTCCTTGACCCCACTGGCTCCTTCAGTCCTTTCTCAGCCTTTTCCATAGGATGTGTCCTATGGAAATAAGGTGTGTCTAATCTTTTGCAATGGGTCTCTTCATCTGTTTCAATCAGTTGCTCCCTGATGATAGTTATGCTAAGCTCCTGTCTAGAAGAAGTATAGCAGAATATCATTGATACTGTCAAGGATGGGTTTCTTCTCATAGCATAGGTCGCAAACTGGACCAGTTATTGTTTACCTTTTTCCTCAATTTCTACTCCACTTTTTACCCCTGCACCTCTTGTAGCCAAGACAAAGTGAGGGTGAAAGGTTCTGTGGTCAGGCTAGTATCCCAACCCTTCATTGAAAGTCTTGCCTAGGTATAAGTGTGGGTTCCATATCCCTCATTGCTAGGAGACTTAGCTAGTCTAAAACTCATAGATCTCTGAAAGCTTTCATGGTCCTTGGCATCTAGCTTGTCCAGGATATTCACCCCCATTCCAGTTGTCTCTCCCAGTACTCGCTCCATACATCCTCTCTCCACCAGATCCCTTCTGTGCTCATCCCTACCACCTTCCCAAACCAGTCCCCTTCCTCCACTCCCCCATGTCTGATCTATTTTTGCTTCTCAGTGAGATTCAACCTACCTCCATCTCATTCAGCATTCCTTGATCCCGTATTTCTTTCTGCGGATGGTAGCATGGTTATCCTGTATTTTTTTGGCTAACATATAACATATAACTTATAAGTGTGTATGTACCATGTTTATCTTTCTGGGTCAGGGTTACTTCACTCAGAATTATCTTTCTAATTGCTTCCACATGCCTATGAATCTCACATTGTCATTATTTTTAATAGATGAACAATATTCCATTGTGCAAATGTACTACATTTTCTTTATCCATTCTTTGGTTGAGTAGCATCTCTTTTTTTTTTCTTCAGTTTCTTGCTATTATGAATAAAGCTGCTATGAACATAGATGAGCAAGTGTCCTTGTGGTATGTTGGTGCATCTTTTGGACCATTGCCCAGGAGAATTTGATATCATTGATTAACCTAAGAGTTTCTATGACAATTTCTATGAATATTACTCTGTAGTACAGCATGAAGTCAGGGATGAAGATACCTCCAAAAATTCTTTTTTATAGTACAGGATTATTATATTGTATTATCTTGTACTGTATTTTTTTTATTCCCAGGTGTAGTTGAGTATTGTTATTTCAATGTCTGTAAAGAATTGTGTTGAATTTTTTTAATTCTTTATTATATACTTTATTCACTTTCTATCCCCCCTGTGGTTCCCTCCCTCCTCCTGTCCCAATCCCTCCCTTCCTCCACCCTCTGCATGCATGCCCCTCCTCAAGTCTAATAATAGGGGAGGTCTTCTTTTCCTTCCTTCTGATCCTAGTCAATTAGGTCTCATCAGGAGTAGCTGCATTGTCTTCTTCTGTGGCCTGATAATGCTGCTTCCCCCTCAGGGGGAGGTAATTAAAGAGCAGGCCAATCAGTTCATGTTAGAGACAGTCTCTGTTCCTATTACTATGGAACCCACTTGGGTACTGAACTGCCATGGGCCACATCTGTGCAGTGGTCTTAGGTTATCTCCATGCATAGTCCTTGGTTGGAGTATCAGTCTCAGGAAAGACCCCTGTGCTCAGAATTTTTAAAACTCAAGAGACAACACATGCTGGAGAGGTTGCCGAGAAAAGGGAACCCTACTCCACTGCTGGTGGGAATGTAAACTTGTATAACCACTCTGGAAAGCAATCTGGTGCTTTCTCAGACAACTAGGAATAATGCTTTCTCAAGATCCAGCTATACCACTCCTAGGCATATACCCAAAAGAGTCTCAAGTACATAATAAGGACATTTGCTCAACCATGTTTGTAGCAGCCTTATTTGTAATAGCCAGAAGCTGGAAACAACCCAGATGCCCCTCAGTAGAGGAATAGATGCACAAATTTTGTTGGAATTTTCATGTGAACTGCATTCATTCTGTAAACTGCTTTTGGTAAGATGGCCACTTTTACTATGTTAATACTACCAATCCATGAGCATGGAGGATCTCTCATTCCTTTGATAACTTTTTTAACTTCTTTCTTCAAAGCTTGAAGTTATTTTAATACGGGTCTTTCACTTGCTTAGCGAGTGTCATATCAAGATATTAAATATTATTTGTGGTTATAGTAAAGGGTATTATTTCCATAATTTTATTCTCAGCCTGTTTATCATTTTTATATAGAAGGACTATTGATTTTTTTTTCCTTTCATAATTGCAGTAACTTTATTTAATTTTCTCATTATCTCTTCTTTTTATTTTTATTTATTTTTTTTATTTTTATCAGTTACATTTTATTAATTCTGTATCCCAGCCGTGCCCCGAACCCTCGTTCCCTCCCAGTCCCTCCCTCCCTCCCTCATCACCACTGTGCCCCTTTCTAAGTCCACTGATAGGGGGGACCTCCCCCATTCATCTGATCCTGTTTTATCAGGTATCTTCATTGAGTTCCTGTTAGAAATAGTCCTTGTTCCCCTCACTTTGGGAAACCAATTGGTTACTGAGCTACCACAGGCTACATCTGAGCGGAAGTTCTAGGTTATATCCATACATGGTCCTTGGTTGAATGTCAGTTTCAGAAAAGACCCTGTGCCCAGATATATTTGGTCTTTGTGGAGCTCCTATCCTTTCCCCATCAGACTAACTCCCCTTCTTTCTTATGATTCCCTGTACTCTGCCAAAGGTTTGGTCATGAGTCTTTGCTTTGAAAACACTGCTAGTTAGAAACTTTCAGATGCGCTCAGTAGACCCCTGTCATGCGTTCAATGCATTAATTTTATATCCAGCCACTTTGCTGAAATAGTTTATTAGCTGTTAAAGTTCCCTGGAAGAATTTTTATGGTTACATATGTATACTGCCATATTTTCTTTAAATAACTGTACTTAGACAGAGGGCTTGCAAAGAAAAGAGAAACCTGGGCTGTTATCTGTGGACTCTTAGAGACTGCAAGGAATCTGCCCAGACCCTTCTGGTTTCTAGAGTTTCTGTTGAGAATTCAGGTATAATTCTAATAGGTCTGTCTTTATATGTTACTTGCCTTTTTTCCATGGTAGCTTTTAATGTAATTTCTTTTTGTGTATATTTAATGATTTTTATTCTTATAGGGCATGAAGATTTTCTTTTTTTTTTTATCCAATCTATTTGGTGTTCTGTAAGCTTCATGTAGGTTTTCAGGTATCTCTTTCTTTAGGTTAGGGAAATTTTCCTCTATGATTTTGTTGATAAGGTTTTCTGGACCTTTAACTGGAAGTCTTCTCCTTCTTTTATTCCAACTATTTTTGGTTTTGGTCTTTTCATAGTGTGCCAGATTTCCTACATATTTTGTTTCAGAAACTTTTGAGATTTAAGATTTTTATCAGTTTCTTCTATGTATCTTCTATGCCTGAGAATTTTTGTCCATCTCTTATATTTTGTTGGTGATATTTGTGTCTGTGGTTTCTGTTCTCTTATGTAGGATTTCCATGTCCAGGATTCCCACAGTTTTTGTTTTATTTGTTTTTGTATCCACTTTCAGGTCCTGAATGGTTTTATTCATTTCTTTCATCTGTTTATATTTTCCTATATTTCTTTAAGAGATTTGTTTATTTATTCTATAAAGGCCTTTATCAACTTCCTAAAATTGGGTTTAAGAGCATTTTCTTGTTCTTCAGCTATTTTAGAGTATCCAAAACTTATTGTAGAAGAACAGCTAAACTCTGCTGGTACCAAATTGCCCTGGCTTTGTTGATTGTGTTCTTACACTGGCCTGTAGACATCTGGGTTTTGCAGTTATTGTAGGTTTAGGTTTGATTTATTAGTTTATCTTTATTGATAGCTATTTTTTTGGATTATTTTTCCATTGGTTTCTATTTTCTTTCTGTCTTTAGGCCAAGTGGCCTGAGTTCTGGTAACTAGGGAGCCTTTAGGTCCAGTTAGGTGTCTTAGCTGGGAGTTTTCTGGCCTGAATGTCCTCTGGAATTTTAGATGCTAACCTTGCCCTGGGGTTCTTAGGCCCAGTATGACTTAGGGTGTATATACCACTGTGGTCTCTGGGAAAGCAGGCATAATTGTGTACTAGAAAAATGGAGTCCAAGGATTAGGGAACAATTTATATGTGGTGGGTATGCTTTAAGGGGACCTAGAAGGCAAGGACTTGGGAAGGCGTCTTCCACACTAATTTTGCAATGTACTAGAATGTGGGTTTTTAAATTGGATAAATTATTTTATGAACTATGATATTATTTTTCTCGAGCTATACAATGTGTTCCATTATTCAACTTTCCATTGTCCTATTCAAAGAGAATTCATTACTGGGATATTGAAATGTCACATATTTGTTAGGGTGAAGCTCTTTTTGAATACTTTGAGAACAGAAATGACCTTTTCAGATATATTGCCCTTAATTTCCTTATTAATCCTTAATCATTCCTACATTGTAATGAACTTGAAACTTCCTTAATCTTCCTGAACATATTTAACCATTCTTAATCTTTATTAATTATTCTTATTCATTCTCTGAGTTTTAGAAATACTTAGACACAATGACAAACATAGCTTCTGTGTTCGGTTATGCCATTGAAGTACCTAGTGATTTCACTTTATTACCTTTATTCTTCCTTATTTACTGAAAGATGTGAATTGGTTGGTTTGTTTTACATAAAAACACAATAACGATATATCACAACTTCTTGAGTATCCATAAATTCCTATATCAACGTTATCTCAGTATCATGTTCACTTTTTTCTTTCAACTAATCTTCGCTTATTATCTTAATGTGTATTTGTAGACTAGTCATTTGTAAAAACAGCACATGAATCTCCTTTGAGATACTACTATATAATATTTAATTTGTTTTATTAGTTTTCATAGTATGAAATATTATAGATTCATAATTATATGTTTTATATATACATGTTGTTTAACTTATAAACTTATCAAAATAAATTAAACATGTAAATTTATACTTATTTATCATTACTTCTTTATTTATTCATTACTTCTTATTTATCATTGTCTTCTCAAGGCCAAATTACATCACAATCAGTTTTAAAGTAAAAATAGATTTTGACAAGTAGTTCTCACAGGGATATTTTATATCAGCCTAGGTCACAACAGACTAAAATATTTTGTGACTTTCCTAAAATTAGGTGGATATCTTCAGAGGAAACAGCATGAGATTTAAATATATCTGATCTAAAAACACCAACTCTTGTATAAAACATTTTGTTCAAAAATTAAATGTTGATAACATGAATCTTCCCAAAGGAATAGTTGCATATTTTCAGTAAAGAAACAACTTATTAAATCCATTTTAAAGTTTAGTTAGTCTTTTGTTAGGCAAAATCAAAGGCAGGCAGACACACACACACACACACACACACACGCGCGCACACAAGCACAAACAGGCTTTGTTAGAATGGTCACCTCTCCTATTTAACCAGGAAGCTGACTTTCAGTTTCTGACTGTCTTTGTTTTTATCATAAAGGTCCCTCTAAGTAGTTTAACCATGATGAACTAAAATTATTTCTTCCTGTACACACACACACACACACATATATGCACACACCTCAGGAATGAGGAGAAAAATGTGAATAAGAAGTAAGTTACAGCAATATAGGAAATTAAAGCCTGAATACATTCTTTTTAAGATAATAAAGAACTCTACTTGCTTGTACTGCAGACTGTGCAAATTACAGGTTAAAAAACAAACAAAGATCTCAGCAGTTGTTGGCCATGTAAAGAGAAAGGTACTGTTGGAGGACAGCCATTTATCTAATATTATTGATTAGTTGGCAGTCTATTTGCTGCTGCCATATTTTTACTGATTGTCTCACTTACTTACAGCTAATTTGTATTAGGTGCATCTGAAAATCAGAACAGGTAAAACTATTCCCAACAATGAAAGAAATGCTGGAAATCAGCATCCCATCACAAGTGGCTGGAAAACAAAGACATATTCATCATCTGCGGCCATCAAGGAGAAGCAAATCAAAACTAGATTGAGATTCAGTCTTTTACATCTCAGAATGGCTAAGATCAATAACAGAAGTGCCATGCCATGCTAGTCATGATGTGGAGCAAGAGGAACATCCATCTATTACTGGTGGGAGTTTAAACTTGTACATCCGTTATGGAAATTAATATGGAAGTTTCTCAGGAAATTGGTCATTCATCTACTTTAAGATACAGCTAGAGGATACTTGGGCATATATGCAAAGGAAACTTCATCTTACCACACTAGGGAAAACCAGATGAATAAAGGCCAGCATAAGAACACAATCAACAAAAACAGGGCAATATGGTACCACTAGATCCCAGCTTTCATATTACAACAAGCCTTGATTCTCTTAACACAGCTGAAATACAAGAAAATGATCTTTAATCTATTATTATGAAGATGATAGAGGCCTTTATAAAGCAACCAAATAAGTCTGTTTAATGAACATAGGATAGTGCAATTAAATAGATAGAGGCCATTAAAGAGGATATGAATAAATCCCTTAAAGAAATACAGGGAAATATTATCAAACAGGGGAAGGAAATCAATAAAACTACTCAACACCTGAAAAGAGAAATGGAAGCAATAACAAAAACACAAACTGAGGAAATCCTGGCATTGGAAAACATAGAGAACTAGAACTAAAGATGCAAGCATCACCAACAGAATACAAGAGATATAGGAGAGAGTCTCAGGCATGGAGAATACAAGTGAAGAGATCATGTATTTGTCAAATAAGATGTTAAATCTAAGTAGTTATTGACACAAAACATCTAAGAAATAGGGCAATATATGAAAAGATGAAACCTAAGAATAATAGGAATAAAAGAAAGAGAAGATTCCCAGCTCCAAGGACCAGAAAATATTTTCAAAAAAAAAATCATAGAAGAAAATTTCCCCAATGTAAAGAAAGAAATGCCTATAAACATACAAGAAGCTCACAGATTAAACCAGAAGATCAAATTCTCCCTCCACAAAATAATCAAAACACAAAATCTACAGAAGAAAGGAAGAATACCAAAACCTGCAAGGGAAAAAGGCCAAGTAACATATAAAAGCAGACCTATCAGAATTACACCTAACTTCTCAACACATACTCTAAAAGCTAGAAGGACCTGGAGAGATGTTTTTCAGTCTCTAAGAGACTGCATATACCATTCCAGAACAGTACACCCTACACCCAGCAAAACTTTGATACACCATAACTACAGAAAAC
Organism: Rhombomys opimus; assembly: GCA_010120015.1. Classification (NCBI taxonomy): domain Eukaryota; kingdom Metazoa; phylum Chordata; class Mammalia; order Rodentia; family Muridae; genus Rhombomys; species Rhombomys opimus. The sequence goes on from REGO01000597.1 coordinate 754,563, forward strand.
AAGATATTCACGTTTAAAACCCAAATTTTAAACATATCTAAACATAAATCCAGTCCTACAGAAGATGCCAGCAGGAAAACTTTAACCTAAGGAGGTTAACTACACCCCCAAAAACACAGATAATAAATAACTCAATTTCAGCAAAATCAAAAGTGAAACACACACACACACACACACACACACACACACACACACAATCACCGCCAATGTCAAAATAACTAATAATCCTTAGTCCTTAATAGTTATTAAAATAAATGGACTCAGTTTCCCAATAAAAAGACACAGGTTAATGGAATGGATGTATAAACAGGTTCCATTGTTCTACTGCACACAATAACACACCTCAGCAAGAAAGATAGACATTACCTTAGAACAAAGGGTATAAAAAAGGTTTCCCAAGCAAACAGACTCAAGAAGCAAGGTGAAGTAGCTATTCTTTCTTTTAATTTTTTTTAACTTTTATTAATTACACTTTACTCATTTTGTGTCCCCCCATAAGCCCCTCCCTCCTCCCCTCCCGATCCTGCCCTTCCCCCCTTTCTGCATGCATGCCCCTCCCCAAGTCCACTCATATGGGAGGTCCTCCTTTCCTTCTTTTTGATCTTAGTCTATCAGTTCTCATCAGAAGTGACTGCATTGTCAGCGTTCTAGGTTATCTCCATGAATATTCCTTGGTTGGACTATGAGTCTCTGGGAAGTTCCCTGTGTTCAAATTTTCTTGTTCTGTTGCTCTCCTTGTGGAGTTCTTGTCCTCTCCAGCTCTTACTATTTCCCACTTACATAAATTCCATTCACTCTGCCCGACAGTTGGCCATCAGGCAGGCTCAACATCTGCTTTGACAGTCTGCAGGGCAAAGGCTTTCAGAGGCCCTCTGTGGCAGGTTCTGAGGTTGTTTCCTGTTTTCTTTTTCTTCTGATGTCCATCCTCTTTGCCTTTCAGGATGGGGATTGAACATTTTTAGGTAGGGTTCTCTCTTTTGCTTAGTTTGTTTAGATGTACATATTTTAGTGGGTTTATTCTATGTTGTATGTTTATATGAGTGATTATATACCATGTGTGTCTTTTTGCTTCTGGGACAACTCAGGATGATCCTTTCCAGGTCCCACCATTTACCTGCAAATTTCATGATTTCCTTATTTTTCATTGCTGAGTAATACTCCATTGTGTAGATGTACCACACTAGCTATTCTAATATCTAATAAAATAGACTTTTAACCAAGATGAATCAAAAGATATGGAAAACAAACAGTTCATACTCATCAAAGAAAAAATACACAAAGATTATATCTCAATTCTGATCATTAATGCCCCAAATACATTACCCACATTTGTAAAGGAAACATTACTAAAGTTTAAATCACACATTCAATCTGACACATTAATAGTGGACAGTTTTACCATCCCACTCTCACCAATGGACAGATCATTGAGACAGAAACTAAAGATAGAAATAATGAAACAAACAAATGTCATGAATCAAACGGACCTAACGGATTTCTACAGTACATTTCATCCACACATAAAAGAATATACCTTGTTCTCAGCACTTCACAGAGCTTTCTATAAAATTGACAATATAGTTGTTCACAAAGCAAGCCTCAAATGATAGAAGAAAATTGTAACAAATCTCCTTATATATTATCAGATAACCATGGACTAGAGTTAGAACTCAACAATAACAGAAAGCCTACAAACTCATGGAAACTTTACAACTCTCTACACGAAGACCACTGGGTCAGAGAAAAAAATTAAGAAATGAAATGCTTCCTAAAAATCAATGAGAAAGAAGGCACAAAATATTCAAACTTATGGGACATGATGAAAACAGTGCTAAAAGGAAATCTCAGAGCATTAAGTCCATGCATAGGAAATTGGAGAGTTCTCATAGCATATTAACAGCATAACTGAAAGCTCTAGAACAAAATGAAGCAAATACTCATAAGAGGAGAAGAAAGCAGGAAAAAACCAAACTCAGGACTGAAATCAGTAAATTAGAAAAGAGAGAGAGAGAGAGAGAGAGAGAGAGAGAATTACAAAGAATCACAGAAAACAAAAGCTGAGTCTTTGAGATTAACAACTAGGTAGACAAACACTGAACCAAACTAGTTAAAAGGCAGAAGGAGAGTATCAAAATCAACAAAATCAGAAATGAGAAGGAGGACACTGATGACACTGATCAAATTAAAAATCATTAGATACTACTTCAAAAACCTGTATTCCACAACATTGGAAAAATCTAAATGAAATAGATGATTTTTTTAGTAGAGTCCAGTTACCAAGTTTAAATCATGACCAGGTAAAATATTTAAGTAATCTTATAATAATATAATAGTCATTTAAAAGCTCCCAACTACAAGAACAAGAACAGGAACAACAACTACAGCAGCAGCAGCAAAAAGCCCAGTGCCAGGTTTCAGCACAGTGTTCTACCAGACTTTCAAAAAATATCTAAGACCAATATTTCTCAAACTATTCAACAAAATAGAAACAAGAAACATTGCCAAACTCCTTCTATGAGGCTACAGTCAATTCAGTGGTCCTGCAGCCTCAGAGCTGGGAGGCTGGAAGAGTTGCCTGCTGGGAAACCTCAACATAAAACCAGACACATTCAATTTTAAGAAGAAAAAGTGGGGCCTTGACCTCATTGACACAGGAGATAACTTCCTAAAGAGAATACCAACAGCACAGTCTCTAAGATCAACAATCAATAAATGCGACCTCATGAAAACAAAAAGCTTCTGTAAAGCAAAAGACACTGTTACCAGACAACCTACAGACTGCAAAAAGATCTTCACCAAACCTACAACTGATAGAGGACTACTATCCAGACTATATAAAGAACTCAGGAAGTTACAAAGCAACAAAACAAGGAATCCAATTTAAAAAAAATGAGGTATAGAGCTAAACAGAGAATTCTCTGTAGAGGAATATCGAATAGCAGAGAAACACTTAAAGAAATGTTCAACTTCCTTAGTCATCAGGAAGATGCAAATTAAAACAACCCTGAAATTTCAACCTTACACCCATCAGAATGACCAAGATCAAAAACTCAAGTGACAATACATGCTGATGTTGAGAAAGGCCAACTCTCCTCCATTGCTGGTGGGAATGTAAATTTACAACGATTTTTGAAATCAATCTGGTGCTTTATCAGACAATTAAATTAGGTTTTCCTCAAGATCGAGCTATATCACTCCTAGGCATATATCCAAAATATGCTCAAGTACACAATAAGGACATTCACTCAAACATGTTTGTAGCAGCTTTATTTGTAATAGCCAGAACCTAGAAACAACGCAGGTGCTCCTCAACTGAGGAATGAATACAGAAATTGTGGTGCATTTATAAAATGGAATAATACTCAGCAATTAAAAACAAGGAAATCATGATATTTGCAGACAAATGGTAGGAGCTAGGAAAGATCATCCTGGGAGTAAGATATCCCTGAAGTACAAAGACACATATGGTAAATACTCACTTATAAGCAGATAGTAGAAAGATAGCATAGGATAAACATGCTAAAATCTGTACACCTAAAGAAACTAAGCAACAAGGAGGACCATGGGTAAGATGATCAATCCTCACTCAGAAAGGCAAATGAGATGGACATTGAAGAGGTAGAAAACAGGAAACAGGACAGGAGTTACCACACCTCTGTATGACTTTACCCAATAGGATGTCAAAGCATATGCTGAGACTTATAATCAAACTTTGGGCAGAGTGCAGGGAATATTATGAAAGAATGAGGGATAGTCAGACCTGAAGAGGACAGGAGCTCCACAAGGAGAGCAACAGAAGCAAGAAATCTGGGCCCAGGGGTCTTTTCTGAGAATGATACTCCAACCAAGGACTATGCATGGTGATAAACCCCCCCTGCACGATGTAGCCCTTGGCTGCTCAGTGTCCAAGTGGATACCCTAGTAAGGGGATCAAGGAATGTCTCTGACATGAACTCAGTGGCTGGCTCTTTGATCACCTCACCCTGAATGAGGAGCAGCCTTAACTGTCCACAGAGAAATACAACTTGGCAAGTCCTGATGAGACCTGATAGGCTAGGGTCAGATGAAGGTGGTGGAGGACCTCCCCTATCAATGGACTTGGAGAGGGGCATGGGAGGAGATAAGGCAGGGAGAGTGGGATTGGGAAGGAATGAGTGAGGAGGCTACAGCTGGGATATAAAGTGAATAAACTGTAATTAATATTAAAAAATAAATTAAAATAAAAAGAAATAGAGGACTGTCTCTGACATGAACTCAGTTGCAGGCTCTTTGAATTCCCTCCACCCCTCTCCGAGGGAGGAACAGCCTTGCTAGGCCACAGAGGAGGACATTGCAGCAAGTCTTGATGAGACCTGATAAACTAGGGTCAGATGGAAAGGGGGGAGGTCCTCCCTTATCAGTGGACTAAGAGAGGGGCAGGGAGGAGATGAGGGAGGGAGGGTGGGACTAGGAGGGAATGAGGCATGGGGATACAACTGGGATACAAAGTAAGTAACCTGTAATTAATATATTTTTTTAAAAAGAAGTAAGACTTAAGACTTATAAAAAATAGAGCAAACATTGAGGGAATGGGTAACAAAAGACTATCTCTACTTGAGACTCATCTCTTGGGAAAGAACCAGTCCTGAAACTATTAATGTTACTCTGATATACTTGTAGACAGGAGTTAGCATAACTCCTCTGAGAGGCTTCAACTGGAAGCTGAAAGAAATAGTTGCAGAGACCCATAGCCAAACATCAGACAGATATTTGAGAGTCTTATGGAAACGTTGGAGAATGATTGGGGGAATCAAGAAGTGTCAAGGACTCTGTAAAAATTATAGAGTCAACTAACATGGACCCGTGTGGACTCACAGAGATTAAACCACAAACCAAGGAGTATGCATGGATGTATCCTAGGCCACCTTGCACATATGGAGCAGATACACAACTTCGTCTCCTTGTGGGTGTGCTGAAAACTGGAGCAGGGGCTCTTTCTGACACTGATGTCTGTCTTTCCATTTTGTTGCTCTAAATGGGCTGCCTGGTCTGCCTAGACCTGCAGTGAATTAATGTGCCAGGGTAGGTTGGTATTCATGGGGCACCTTCCTGTTCTCTGAGGAGAAGGAAAGGAAAGGTTGGGGGAGAGATCTGTGTAAGAGGGGGGAGAGCAGGGGCAGAGAAGGGGCCAAGGGTAGGGATCAGCATGTAAAGTGAATAAATTAATAAATTAATGAAGATAAAAATGAAAATAGACTTTTCTTCTATAGTATATTCTGATTATTGTTTTTCCCTCCCTCAACTCATCTCATTTCCCGAGCCTCCCTCCCATCTGGTTCTACTTCAATTCCATCCCTCATTAGAAGACAACAAAGAGGCTTCTAATGGACAATAATAAAAATAGAATAAATATAATATAATATAAAAAACAAATACCAATCCTTCAGAATTGGACAAAATAAACAAATAGAAAGAGAAGAATCCAATAGTAGGTAAAAGAATCAGCGAGCCACTTGTTCACACACTTAGGAATTCCATATTAACACTAAACTGTAAGCCAAAATATATACACAGAAGACCTTGTGCAGATTTGTACAGGTTGCTGCTTTATATCTGTGTTTAGATGCAGTATTCTCCTCTTAATTTAGAGGCCTTTTTTATTTTCTTGGTGTACTGATTTCCCTTTTGGGACTTAAAATTTTTCTTCCCCTAATTCCATGGTGTTTCCAATGCTCACAGAAGAGGGATTGATGGAGACATCTCATTTTGTGATGAATGTTCCAACGTTTCTCATTCTCTAGATGTTTGGCTATAGATCTCTGTATGGTTCCATCTTCTGTAGGAGAAAGCTTCTCTGATAATGGCTGAATTAGGCACTAGTCCATAAATAAAAAAATATCATTAGGAGTCATTTAACCACTGCGTATTTTTTGGAACATTAGTATTTGATTTTACCCTAGGTCACTGGGTTATCTAATCTTTGGTTCTTGGTCAGTGTCTGATATGGGATCCATCTCATGGAGTGGACCATAAGTCAAAGCAGATATTGGGTGGTTCAACATATGGAAATCCATCAATGTAATCCACCACATAAACAAACTGAAGGAGAAAAAACTGGTATGATAAATAGAAAAGTAATGAACATATTTTACCAATTGTCTGACCTAAAATGAGACAATCTTTGGATGTGCCCAAGAGTGGTTTAGTTGGATCTTGGGGAGCACAATTCCCATCTTCCTGAGAAACTGCCACACTCTTTTCTATAGTGGGTGCAAACATGTGCATGCCGCCGAGCAGCAGATGAATGCTCCACTTACTTCTCATAAGATGTCATAAGTTTTATTACTCTTACCCATGCTTACATATACAAGATAAAATTTGAAAGTGACAGTGATTTGCATATACCAGATGTCAAAGTATGTTGAACATTTCTTTTTAATATTTTTATGTTTTTATGTTTTTCTTTATTAATTACACTTTATTCACTTTGTATCCCCCCTGTGGTTCCCTCCCTCCTCCCATTAATTACAGTTTATTCAGTTTGTATCACAGCATGGCACACTCCCTCATTCCATCCCAATCTCACCCTCCTTCCCTCATCTTCTCCCATCACCCTCTGCAAGTCCACTGGTAGGGAAGAACCTCTCCCTCTTTCATATGACCCTAGCTTATCAGGTCTCATCAGGACAGGACTGGCTGCATTTTCTTCCTCTATGGCCTGGAAAGGCTGCTTCTCCATGGAGGGGCGGGGGGTCAAGGAGCCTGCCACTGAGTTCCCCTTGCTAGGGAAACCACTTAGACAATGATATGTCATGGGCTACATCTGAGCAGGGGATCTTGGTTATATCCATGCCTGTTCCTTGGTTGGAGTATCATTCTCAGAAAAGACCCCTGTGCCCAGACACTGTGGTTCTATAACTCTCCTTGTGGAGGTCCTGTCCTCTCCATGTCTCATTATCTCCCCCTTGTTTCATGATTCCTTGCACCCTGCCCAATGTTTGGTTAAGAGTCTCAGCATCTGCTTTGATACACTGCTATGTAGAGTCTTTCAGAGGCCCTGTTTAGTAAGGCCCCTGTTCTGTTTCCTGTTTTCTCCTTCTTCCAATGTCCATCTCATTTGTCTTTCTGAGTGAGGACTGATTATCTTATCCAGGGATCTCTGTCTTGCTTAGCTTCTTTAGGTGTACAGATTTTAGTATGTTTTTCCTATATTATAGGTCTAGTATCCACTTATAAGTGAGTATATACAGTCTATGTCTTTCTGCTTCTGGGATACCTCACTCAGTATGATCCTTTCTAGATCCCACCATTTGCCTGCAAATTTCATAATTTCCTTGTTTTTAATTGCTGAGTATTATTCCATTGTGTAAAAGTGCCACAATTTCTGTATCCACTGAGGGACATCTAGGTAGTTTCCAGGTTCTGGCTATTATAAATAAAGCTGCTACAAACATGTTTGAACAAGTGTGGTGGTTGTGTACTTGACCACACTTGTTAGATTTTATGATTCAATTATACTTTTGTATTTTTGTTACCATATATAGATAGCCAGGATTTATTTCTACTTATACAGATTTTCTAAAAAGTAGATAGACGGACAGATACGTACATAGGTGGATAGATAGATTATAGATATGTAAAAATATAGTTATATATAATTGGATACACCAATGGTTGCTTATGTCACTTGTTTATTTATTGTTTCTTCAACAGAATATTGATGAATACATTACAAATTTGATTGCAATTATATCTATACATATACTTAAGCAAAACCCTGTATTTCTTGTGTTATGTGTGAAGTATGAATATTTAGGGTAATATTAGGAAAATATTTGCACAATAATTAAAATTCTCTTTTTTATTTTATTTTCTATTATGCAAAAATTCACACACTCAAATTTGAGAATCACTAGCAAAATATATTCGATGATTTACATCACAATATTTGTTCACTTTTTTATTGACTGACTTAAGTAAAATGGACAATCTCAGATATATTTAAAAAAAAGAATTACAACAGCCAAATACATGTTACCTCTCAAAACACAGAACAAATCTGAGGGATGGCATAGATTATTATTTATCTTTGATATAAAAGTGGTAGATTGTTAATAAAATTTTAAGAATATATTTCTTCTGAGATTTTTGTAACTTCATCATATATCGGAAAGAATATGACTGTCAGTAGGTCATGTAAACTTGATAGAAACTTTTTACATATCTTACAAAACAATTTTCTAGCCCTCAGAACTCTCAAATATGACAAAGTCATACTGTCCCCCTAATTTTATTCTATGATGAACCCAAACTTTATGTAACATTCCATTTTTATACATTTTTTTTCTCTATGAAAGTAAAAAAATCAACTACATAATTTCCAAGTACATTCAGAAAGGAAAATATTCTTATTTTAAAGTTCTTATCACATATGAATTAAAATTACACATAGTATAAAACTGATAAGAACTAACTAAGCATCTTAGATACCTTAGAGAATTAACACTAAATATCTGTGTCTTATATTATTATAGCTCTGTGTGATAATTTATCCATAAAACTCAATTTTCACCCGTCAGAAATAAATTTTTTAGAGTTACATTTGACTCTGACAGTGTAGAGAAGCAAGTTGGTAAATACCTTGAACGTATTAATCACTTGTGCTACCAAACACACATATAATAATTTGTGTCATTATAATTCACTGTGAATTGTTTGCTTTTCGATACACGGTTAGAAACCTTATGGGGCTGAATGCTGACAAAGGTGTGATGAATCATTTAGCTACATGGTTAAAAGGAACAGAAAGTGATATAAATAACCTTTTCAAATACAGCATAACCTTGAGGCTTTTTTCTCCAATAAATAAGATTTAAGTACATACTTTTACAACATGAAATTTTGATTTTTCATCCAAAATCATGGTAGATTTTTGTTTGTTATCACCATTAAATGTACCCGGTACAGATAGAGGAAATTATTCTCTCACAAGTAGTACCTTGTTGATGTTGAAATAATTTATAGTGAGAGAAAATGTGCCCAGGCACTATAATACTTATTGATAACTTTTAAGGTCTAAAAGTGAAAACTGTAACTTATTATTTTCATATAGAACAAAAGTGAAAATTTCTTGATGCCGAAAAACACATAATGTTTTATTTATGTTCTTCTATTATATACCATAACTCATGGTGATAAATAATTGCAACATTGCCAGGGGCAGTACACACACAGTATTCAATTATAATTGAGAGAGGGGAAGAGATCTGAAACTGTACTAAATTGAAAGGCTATGTTGTTTTTTTTTTAACAAAGATGTGACTTATATTCATAATATTTCCTTTTGGAACACAGCAAATCGGTAACACTAAAAATAAAACCCAATTTTACAACTGAGAAATGCTAGATTTTTCTTGGTAAAAGTTTGTTCTTTAGATAACTACAATTTCCAAAATAGAGTCATTCTACAATGCAGCCACTCCTGATGTGTTCTGATTCACTAAGATCAGAAGAAAGGAGAGGAGGACCTCCCCTATCAGTGGACTGGGGGGGGCATGTGTGAAGATGGAGGAGGGTGAGACCAGGAGGGGAGCAGGGAGGGGCTTATGGGGCAATACAAAGTGAATAAAGTGTAATTAATAAAAGTTAAAAAAAGAAATTGAGGCACTATAAAGACTACTGAGAACATGCTGAAATTAATTTATTGTTTTTGTTTTTTCTCAAAAGAACACTCTACCTGGGTACACACATGCACACACACACACACCTGTGTGTGTGTGTGTGTGTGTGTGTGTGTGTGTGTGTGTGTGTGTGTGTGTGCTGGGTTTGAGTCCTGGTACTATTCCCTCCTTAAAAAATGTTATGACCTTGAAATAAATTAAAAAGGGAGAGGAGAAGAAGAAAAGATGAGGGAGAAAGGAACAAAAGAATGGTAGGGAGGGAAAAAGAAAAGAGAGGAAAAGAAGAGGAAAAATAAGTGAAGATGACGGCCTCCAAGTTCTAAGTTCCTACAGGCCCTCAGAACATAGAGCTTGCCTACATGAGGAGCAATATATTAGTGCGAAGCCGATTCTAGACTGAAACCTCACAGTCTGTGCTCACTAACGTAAATTTCAAACCTACAATGTATCTGAGTCACATTTTTCTGCTTTCCAATAAGGATTAGGAACATTCTGAATCTTGGAAGGAGGCATTTGTGTCATGTAACCTGCTTGTAATATGATCGGATTCCCTGGGGAAAAAATAAATAAAAAGCTTGTATGAAAAAAAAATCAGCCAAGACACCCATGGATATTTTCAAAACCAAGAAAAAAAAGTTTGTTTTCCACTAAAGACAAAATCATAAAATCTAGCATTATGAAACAATAAGAGAATGTCTACTTAAGTATAAACATGCATTCAACAAAGATACACACAAGGAAATTAACCATATAGGATTTTATGATCTATTAAATGTGACTGAGTAGAGGTTGTTATGGTTTAATATTTGTTATTCCACACAAATTCTTATTGAAACATAATCTTCAATGCAGAAATTTGTAAGAAGCTCGTCCTGTATGCAATCAGAATATGAAAGATCTACTCTCATATATAAGTGAATGCCTGACTATTTTTTGAAAATAATTTATCCCCTGTTCCTTTTCCTGTGAGTTAGCAGAGATGCAATATCTAGGTGGACTCTTACAATAATTCAGCCCTCCTGAATACACCAAATTGGTTAGTATCTTGATGAAACCACTAACCAAAGAAGAGATAAACAAGTGTCTGTTCCTCATAAATATATCATCATTGTGAATATATAACAACAGTACAATCAGGGTAAAACAATAATAATAGAATATGATGGCTCAGTGGTTAAAGGCAAGGCTCACAACCATAAATATTTTAAAACTAAGATACAAATGTCAAGTTAATAAATGTTTGGAAATATTTAAATAAGGAATAGAATCTAAAATTATATACTATATACCAAATGCTTTAGCCAGAAAGAGAAGATATGAAAGGAAACATTAACAAGGAAATACATAATAAGAACTCAGTTCTGGAAGTCATGATTTAAATTTAACAAATTTAAAGCATTTGGATAAACTTGAGGAGGGAAGAAGAGAAAAAATTATTGAGGAAAAATTATGCCAATTAACATTTTCTGTGTAGAAAATTTTATATTTATACATTCAGGTGTATGTGAGAATAGATGGGTAAGTACCTAGGTAGCTGTAAGATTGATAAAATAAAAAATATAGAGATATAAATATAGACACATAATATATAGATAGAGACATAGATCATAGAAGATAGAAAAATAGAGATAGGTAAGTAGATAGAGAAACAGAGAAACAGATATAGATAGACATAGATAGAAACATAAATGATTGAGGATAGAGATAGACAGACAAAGACATAGAGACATAGGTATGGATATAGACATAGAGACATAAACGAATGACTTTCTACATTATGATGCTATAGTGTATACATGTAAGAAACAGGAAAAGATAACTGTGCCATGCGGGGAGACTCAGTCTTTGTCTTTTAGTACATTCTGTTTTCCCCATGGTCAGAATTGTATGACAGCAAACTTACAACAGATCAACAAAGATGGGAAAGCAGGAAAATGATAGCCTAGGAAAATCCTCCATCAGGACTTCCAGGATCTCCACTGTCCATCATTTGCTTTTGTATATTTTAAATTATGTCGTTTATAAGCTATATAGATTTAACACTGACTCTGCCATACATTTCATAAATATTTATAGGATAATATGCCTTTATTTTATTGTTATTTGCTTAATTCTTAGGTTGGTTTCATAAATTAGCAATAGTAAAGAGTATTCCACTAAACAAAAATATACGTAATATGCTGATAATGACACAAAAATAAAAACATCCATTACCTAATAATTTCATAGAGACAAATTACATATTCCATCCTCCATCTCTTTGGTTATATGCAGATAAGGGTTACTTCAATATTCCATGTAGGAGAAGTTGAAATAATTTATTCCTCAGCCTTCACCTCTGACATGCTAGGGTTGCATGCATGGACTACCATACACAACCTAAATTAGTATCCTTGATTCATCTATCTATTTATCTATCTATCTATCTATCTATCTGTCTGTCTGTCTGTCTGTCTGTCTGTCTGTCTGTCTGTCTGTCTATTTTAGCAGTCTTAGGTAGTAAGTCCCAGGCCTCATGTATCTTTGACATTTTTTCTGTCACTGAGATGTATGTTCATTCATAAAATAACTATTTATTTATTTTGCTGTCAGATATGAAGGAAGACTAGAAATTCAACTAATATAAGGTTCTGTTTTCTCTCTGTGTTTCTCTCTGTTTTTCTGTTTTTATTTGTCTGTCTCTCTATCTTTCTCTGTTCTCTCTCTGTCTCTCCACTACTCTCTCTCTCTCTCTGAGTGTGTGTTTGTGTTTTGTGCGTACCAAAAAGAATATATTCAGCCAAAAATTGTATATCATTCTTGGATATCTAATACTGTCCACATAGTAGCTTGCATTTCCTACAACATGAACTGCTGCATTTAGCTTTCTAGATACCTTAGTAAACACAGTAAGGCTGAATAAGAAAGCGATTGGCTCAAGACTGGGGAGAAAAATCCTTTTCATATTTTGAGCCTAGACAACCTGTGACTGGGATTCTTTAAGAAACAAAAGAGACATCCAGTTGGACCAACACCATTTGTTGAAGATGCTGTCTTTTTTCCATTGAATGGCTTAGGATTCTTTGTCAAAATCGAGTATTCATAGGT
>REGO01000597.1:768993-781733 GCA_010120015.1 Rhombomys opimus
GATACCTGATAAAACAGGATCAGATGAATGGGGAGGAGGTCCTCCCCTATCAGTGGACTTGGAAAGGGGCAGGGTGGAGAGGAGGGAGGGAGGGTGGGAGTGGGAGGGAATGAGGGAGCGGGATACAGCTGGGATACAGAGTTAATAAAATGTAACTGATAAGAAAAAATAAAAATTAAAAAAAGGAAACAGAAGAGGGCTAGGAATAGCCATCTGTATAGTCAAAATGGCCTAGATGTCTAGAAATTTTTTTTAATTATTTATTTTATATCACTATTGTAGCACCCTCCGTCACCTCCAACAGGTCCAACCCTTCCTCCCGCTCCCTTCCTAACCCCCTTGCTAGTCCACTGAAAGGGGGCATTCTGCTCTCTTGCCATCTGATCTGAACTTATAAAGTCTCATCAGGTTTGCCTGGATCCACTTCCTCTGTGGCCTGGAAAGGCTACCTAACCAGGGAGAAATGATCAAAGCAGAGGCAACCAAGTTCACCACAGAGGCATCTCCTGCTCCCCTTACTCGATAACCCACAAAGAGACTGAGCTGACAATTAGCTATATCTGACAGGGTGTCTAAGTTCTGTACATGCATGGTACTTGGATGGTGGTTCATCAGTCTCTGGAGGATCCCCTGGGCTCCGTTTTTTTTTTTTTTTTTCATTAGATTTGTTAGAAAATCATAAGAAATAATTGTTTTCAAAAAGTATGTTTTAGGTGATTCTTATGCACCAATATACAACAATGGATTCTTGAAAGAATATATTGACATATTTGCATGAAAAAAGCAAAGATAAGTACAGTTTTCATATTCAACTTATAACATAATGATACTGAATTCTAAAAATCAAGCTGACAGCACGTTAGTGTAGAGTTTGCCATATATTTTCCTAGCAAATAAAGCTTCTTTGATTTCCTGTGCCGTTGGTACAAATGTCTTATCACAGAAAATGAGATAATAATGTTTTTCTGTACAATTCTTCTGAGATAATTGGTATATTCTTGCAAGTTAAGGTCAACTCATTATTCTAAAGATAAAGATTAAAAAGCAGAATTCAGAACACCAACATAAAGACAAGAATTACTTTCTTATAAAAACAGAACAAATGTCTTTACTTGTTTTATAAAGCAGCATGTACATGAAATGTAAGCTGGTTATTAATAAAGTAGTTTTAAGGGAAGATGCTGGTCTCAAAACAACTTGGCTATTTTGCAATGATCCATACACAAGGGGAATTTCTGCAATTCTACATGCAAATGTAAAAGCAGAACAAATGCTGAACAGACACCATGTACAAAATGAATTGTTACTATAACAATGTCAAATTATTGTCTATCCAGCCTATCCATGAAGTAAGCTGTTCAATATAGTCAAGTTTTGTGCTGGTGATTTGCTTACTGGATCCAGAAACTTGTTGCTAAACCTGGTGACTTGAGTATTTTCCTAGCAACAAGTACAAACAAATAAAAGAACTTCTGAAAATTGATCTCTGAGCTGTTTGTCCACATAAAGAGGCACACACACACACACACACAGAGAGAGAGAGAGAGAGAGAGAGAGAGAGAGAGAGAGAGGTGTGCATGCATGTGACTCACAAGGACCCATCAATATACAATAGTAAATAAATTATATATGTATGTGTTTGTATGTGTGTATGTGTGTAGTTGTATTATCCAAATAGCAGCTTCATCTCCTTAGACACGAGTGTATCCTTATTCTTTTGTGTTTAAATTTATTTATGTGTCTCTATGTATGTGTCTATACAACTTATGCCACGTGTAAGCATCACCATGCGTAAGCTAGAAAATAATATCAGATTCCCTGAACTGTAGCTATAAATGTGAGTGAGGCAAATGATATGGATACTGGGGAACAAAGTCAGCTCCTGTGGAAGAAGAGCAACTGCTCTTAACTACTAAGCCATTACTCCACCCCCATCAAAAGGCTATTCCTAACAGATACAACAACTAACCAACATCGTATCCTATAATGTGGGTCATTTTGACTTATTTCTTTTAAACTTATTAACATCTGTTCTGACATAGAGTAAAAATGAGTCACAAAACTGAATTACTAGATCAGACTCAGAAATTTTTGTTTTCTGGACACCATGTCACAAAAAATGCAAATATTTCTTGGTGTTTAATAACTTCCTATGTATATCTATATCCTTAATATCTTCTTCCTTTATGAAGTAACTGATAACAGAAAATATATGCAAAGACATATATATATATACATATATAATTGAACACATATATGTACATGCACAATTCAAGTTTAAAAAACAAGATTTATAGTTAATAAATTTAATATATAATGAAAGCATTTCAATTTTTCATTATTTTCACACTCAGAATAATGATGTGATAAGGTTACTTGTCTTAATTTTTAATTGAAAAATAAGTTTTTTTTTCATACAATATATTCTTACCATGTTTTTTCTCCTTTCCTTCAGCCAGATCGTGCCCAAAACCTTTCCAAAACCCTTCCAAAACCACCACTTATTTTCTCTTTCTTAAGAAAACAAACCTTCAACAGAGTACAGGAAATCATATGAAAGATGGGGGAGATAGTATTACCTGGAGAGGACAGGAGCTCCACAAGGATCAAATATATCCAGGCACAGGGGTCTCCTATGAGACTGTTTCTCCAATCAAGGACCATGTATGGATATAACCTAGATCCCCTGCTCAGATGTAGCCCATGGTAGCTCAGTATCCAAGTGTGTATCCTAGTAAGGGGAACAGGGACTATTTCTGACATGAACTCAATGGCTGGCTCTTTGACTCTCCCACCCCCACCTCAAGGGAGGAACAGCCTTGCCAAGCCACAGAGGAGGACAGTGCAACCAGTCCTGAAGATATGATAAGCTAGGGTCAAATGGAAGGAGCGGAAGACCTCCCCTATCAGTGAACTTGGAGAGGGCCTTGGGATGAGATAAGGGAGTGAGGGTGTGATTGGGAGAGAATAAGGGAGGGGACTATGGCTGGAATACAAAATAAATAACCTGTGATTAATATAAAAAATAAAAATTATAAAAATAAAAAATAAGATAAAAAGAAAACAAACAAGCAAATAAGTAAGACAAACAAAAATACATTGAGAACAAAAAAGAAACAAAAAACAATGAAAGAACACATGAAATACATGCACACACACACATACACCACACCCCACACAAACACACACCTGTGTGTGCAATGTTACAAAAATGAAAATTAAATATACTATCAAAATACCAGTAAGGTAAAAAAAATTACCATATAAGTCAGGGGTCTCTATGAAAACAAGACTCATAGAATGAATCTATAAATAAACAGGGTTTATTAGAGCGACTTAGGTTTTGTGGTTTCAGTTTTTCAACAAAATCTGTCTCCTAATGGAATTCAGTAGTGGCCCCTCATGAAGACAGAGCTGCCCATCGGCTACATATATGTAGACAACCTATGTCCAGTCCATGCATCATCCTTGGTTGCTGCTTCTGACTCATTAGGACTGATTGGGCCCAGGTGAGTTGGCTCAGTTGGACTTCTTGCAGAGTGCTTGTTACCTCTAGGTCCATTTATCCTTCACCCCTCTCTAGACTCCCTATGCTTCTCCAGTGTTAGCTGTAAGTCTCAGTAACTTTTGCAAATCATTTTCAGGGTGGAACATCTCAGAAGACAACTCTGATAGGATCCTGTCTGCAGGCATATTATAGTATCCTTAATAGAGATAGGGGTCGCCTTTCTGCCATGGAGTGGGTCCTGGGGTTGGGCGTGGCACTAGTTGGGAACAGGGATCATCTCTGACGTGGACGGTGTTGCCAGTGTTCTTATAAATACCCCTGAAGTGATTGTCCTACCAGGCCACAAGGGAAGAAGATGAGCTCAGTCCTTATGAGACTAGATGACATAGGGGAGAGGGGGTTGGGAAGGAGGGTAAGACAGGGAGGAAAGAAGGGAAGGGCTTACTACCAAGATGTAAATTGACTTTCTCTGTGGCCTCGTAAGGCTGTTCCCCCCTCAGAAGGAGATAATCAAAGAGCCATCCACTGAGTTCATGTCAGAAACTATACCTGTTCCCCTTACTAGGGTACTCACTTGGATAATGAGCTGCCGTGGGCTACATCTGTGCAGGGGTTCTAGATAACCTCCTTGGTTGGAGTATCAGTCTCAGATAAGAACCCTGGACCCATATTCCTTGATTCTATTGCTTTCCTTGTGGAGCTCCTGTCCTCTCCAGGTCTTTCTATTTCACCCTTCTTTCCTAAGATTCCTTGTACTCTTCTCAAAGTTTGGCTATGAACCTCAGCAGAGGAAGACAATGAAGCCAGTCCTGATGAGACCTGATAGGCTAGGGTCAGAGGGAAGCAGAGGAGTACCTCCCCTATTAGTGGGCTTGGGGAGGGGCATGGGAGGAGATGAGGAAGGAAGGAAGGAATTAGGAGGGAATGAGGGAGCTACAGCTGGGATAGAAAGTGAATAAACTGTAATTAATATTAAAAAATAAAAATTAATAAAATATCTAAATTGAATAAACTAATTAATAAAATAAAAATCTTGGGGGGATCAATCCATGATGCTTCATGTCTTTGCTAGTCTTCACTATATTCTGAAATCTTTTTTTTTTGCTCTCCTTTTTTTCCATCATTAGTAGTAGTAGTAGTAGTATCAAATTATTCACTTTGTATCTCAGTTGTAGCCCCTCCTTCATCTCCTCTCTCTTTCCACTCTCTCTTTCTCTTCCTTAATTATCTGTTTCCCCTAGTCCACTGTAAGGGAAGTTCTCCTCCCCTACTGTTTGATCCTAGCCTATTAGGTCCAATCCGGGTTGCATGGATCTTCTTCCTCTGTGGGTTGGCTAGGTAGACCCAACAGGTAGAAGTAATCAAGGAGCAGGAAACCTAGTTCATGTCACATTCAAGGAGAAAGTCTCTTCTCCTCTTACTGGAGAACCCACATGATTACTGAGCTGTCTATTGGGATACATATGAGCAGGGGTCTAAGTCTTCTTCTCCATGCAGTCTTTTGTTAATGAATCAGTCTCTGCAAGACCCCATGGTCCCTGGTTTTTTTTTTTTTTTTCACTTTGTTGTTCTCCTTCATGGCTCCTGTCCCCTCTGGAAACTTTTATATCTATCCCCCTTACTCCATAGATATCCTGTGTTGTGTCCAAAGTTTGACTGTATGTCTTTACATCTGCTTTGATGGAGTTTTTTAGAGGACATCTGTGGTAGGGCTCCTCTCCTGTTTCCTCTCTTCTATTGCTCCCAGTGTCTATTCTGTTTTCCCTTCTGCATGAGAATTAAGCATCTTCCCTAGGATCCTCCTTGTCATTATCTTCTTTAGGTCCGTAGATTTTAGTATGTTTATCCTTTCTTATATGGCTAATCTCCACTTGTAAGTGAGTATATACCATATTTGTCTTTCTGCTTCAGGATTACCTCACTCAGGATGATCTTTTCTAGATCCGACCATTGGCCTGCAAAGTTCATGATTTCTTTGTTTGTAATTGCTGAATAGTGTTCCATTGTGTAAATGTACCACAATTTCTGTATCGATTCTTCAGATGAGGGACATCTAGGTTGCTTCCAGACTTGGCTATTACTAATGAAGTTGCTATGAACATATCAAATGTTCTTGAGCAAATGTTCTTGTTGTATGGTTGATCATATTTCAGAATATGCCCAGGAGTTATATAGCTGGATGTTGAGGTAGCACTATTCTGAGAGAATGCTGAGAGTTTTCTGAGAGAGTACCAAATTGATTTCCAAAGTGGTTGTACAAGTTTACATTCTCCACAGCAATGGAGGAGTTTTCCCTTTCTCCACATCCTCTCCAGCATGTATTGCCTCTTGAGTTTTTTTTGTTTTGTTTTGTTTTGTTTTGTTTTTGTTTTTGTTTTTAATTTTTTCCTTATCAGTTACATTTTATTAACTCTGTATCCCAACCGTGTCCCAATCCCTCATTCCCTCCCAGTCCCTCCCTCCCTCCCTCATCTCCACCGTGCCCCTTTCCAAGTCCACTGATAGGGGGGGACCTCCTCCCCATTCATCTGATCCTGTTATCTTAGACATTCTGATGGGATTGAGATGAAATCTCAGAGTTGTTTTGATTTGCTATTCCCTGATGACTAAATTGAACATTTCTTTTTAAAAAATTATTAATATTTATTACAATTTATTCACTTTAAATTCCTGCTGTAGCCTCCTCCCTCTTCTCATTCTGGTCCCACCCTCCCTCCTCTTCTCCTCTATGCCCCTCTCCTAGTCCACTGATTACAAAGGCCCTCTTCTACTTCTATCTGACCCTAGCCTATCAGGTCTCCTCTGAGCTGCCTTTATCCTCTTTATCACCAGGGAGAGGTGAGTAAAGAACCAACAAGTGATTCCATGCCAGAGACAGCCCCTGTTTCCCTTACTCTGAAACCACATGGACACTGAGCTGCCCATGGGCTACATCTGAGCAGTAGTTCTAGGAACTCTCCATGCTTGGTCCTGGTTAATTCATCAGTCTCTGCAGGGCCCCCTAAGCCTAGATTTTTTGGCTCTGTAGGTCTCAATGTGGAGCTCCTGTCCACTCCAAAGCTTTCTATATTCTGTTTCTTCCATATAATTCCCTGCACTTTGTACAAATTTTGGCTGTGAGTCTCAGCATCTGCTTCTACACCATGCTGGATAGCATCTTTCAGAGGTACCCTGTTGGAAGGTCCTATTCCTGTCTTCTCCTACTTCTTATGTCTATTCTGTTTGCCCTTCTGAATGAGGATTAAGCCTTTTCCCTAGGGCCCTCCTTCTTGTTTAGCTTCTTTAGGACTATATATTTTAGTAAGCTTATCCTATGGTATAAGGCTAGTACCCACTTATGAGTGCATATATACTGTTTGTGTCTTTCTGTTTTTGGGTTACCTCACTCAGGATGATTTTTTCTAGTTCCTTCCATTTGTCTTAAAATTTCATGATTTCTTTGTTTTTAATTGCCAAGTAGTAATTCATTGTGTAAATGTACCACTATTTCAGTATCCATTCTTTGGTTAAGGGACATCTTGGTTGTTTCCAGATTCTGGCTATCATGAATAAAGCTGCTTTGAACATAGTTTAACAAATGTCCTTGTTGTATAGTTGAGCATCATTCAGATATATGCCCAGGAGTGTTAGAGCTAGATCTTGAGGTGGCATTATTCCTGATTTTCTGAGAAAGGGCCAGATTGATTTCCAAAGTGGTTATACAAGTTTACCTTCCTGCCATCAATGGAGGAGGGTTCCCTTTTCTTCACAACCTCTGCAGCATGTGTTATTCCTTGAATATTTGATTTTAGACATTCTGACGGGTATAAGTTTTAATCTCAGTGTCACTTTGATTTGCATTTCCAGGATAATTATGGATGCTGAGCGTTTCTTTATGTGTTTCTCTGCCATTCTATATTACTCTGTTGAGAATTCTCAATTTAGCTCTGTATTCCATTTTATTTGTTTTGTTGATGGTTACATTCTTGAGTTCTTTATACATTCTGTATATTAACCTCTGTCAGAGGTAGGGTTGGTGAAGAATCTGTCTCAATCTTGTGGTACTATTTTGTTCTGCTGACAGTGTCCTTTGCTTTATAGAAGCTTTTCCATTTTAGGACATCCCACTTATTGATGATCATTGAGGATGAGCTCTTGGTTGTCTTTCTAGGAAGTTTTTCTCCTCTGCCAAAGAAGTTAAGGCTCTTCTCCACTTTTTCTTGCAAAAGGTTTAGTATGTTGAACTATTTGATTCACATAGACTTTATTCTTGTGCAGCATGATAAGTATAATTTTTTTTTGCATTTTTCCACATGTGGACATCCAGTTATACCAGTGCAGTTTGTTGAAGATGCTGTCTTTTTTCCATTGTATGAAATTGGTTCTTTGTTTGTCAAAATTCAAGTTGCCCTAATTGTGTGGGATTATTTATGTGCCTTCAGTTCAGTTCCATCAATCCTCCAGTCTGTATCATCCTCTAAATCCCTCCATGTCCATACCATGCTGTTTTTGTTTTTGTTTTGTTTTGTTTTGTTTTAATTGTTACTCTATAGTACAAGTTGAAATAAGGGATGGAAACACCTCTAGAATTTTTATTATTGTACAGGATGGTTTTAGCTATTTTGGGTTTTGTTTTGTTTTTTCATATGAAGTTGAGAATTGTTCCTTCAAGGTCTGTATAGAAATAATTGTGTTGGTATTTTGATAGGAACTGCACTGAATCTATAGATTGCTTTTGGTAGGATAGCCAATTTTACTATGTTAATCCTATGTTAATCCTACTGATCCATAAGCGTGAGAGATCTTTCCATGCCTGCTCCTTGATCACTTCTCCCTGGTAGAGCAACCCAGTCAGCACAGAGAGGCAGAGGATCCAGGTAGTCTTGATTGGACCTGTTATTCTAAGGTCATACAGTAGGAGAGGAGGACTTTTCCTATCAGTGAACTAGAGAAGAGAGATAAGGGAGGAGGAGTGTGGGATGATGGGATCAGGAGGAGATGAGGCAGGGGGCTACAACTGGGATACAAAATGTATAAATTGCAAATAATAAAAATAATGATGATGAAAAAAGAATGTAAAGCTACTGTCATATACATCCACAGTAAAGAGAAGAAAGTAATTGCTGCATCATACAAGTACTAAAATTGAAAATTCCATGTCCAGGGGATGGTAGCACCTAGTAAGTGGGTCTTTCATCTCAACTATGGTAATCAAGATACTCTACAGATAAATTAATTTACAGAATCATTCACTGAAATTGAATTCTAAATTTTGGATGATGTCAGATTGACAGTTAAAACTTACCATGATTTGTCATTCATTAAACTGGAAAACATTTTGGCTGTCTCTATTTCAACTATGATTTCTTCCTTATTCTGATTTCAAATACACATATTTTATATAGCAATACCAGAATTATGTTATTATTTCAGTCATGGTAGTTTTTATAATGTATGGTTTCATTGATCTTGCTGAATATTTTATACAGTTATTACAATTTATTTTTTGATAATATATTTAAATTTTGAATTATAATATCTATTTATTTACTGTAAATTTTACTTCATTTCCAAACAAGAATATATATTTTATACTCTTTGAAGGATAGTCTCAAGGCTGATGTTAAAATTTAACTATAGCATCTTTACCAGAGCAAGAGAAGTCTTAATTTAATTTCTTTACACTTAATATTCTGTTTTCCTTCATTATTTATAAAATGGAAATACAGACATTACTCTAGACATCCTGAAACTTCATTTCGTAAATTCTTCATTCTATAATTTTTTAAATAAATATAGCTTAATTATAATATAACTAATATTTTAACCAGGTACTTTTAAAATCTAATATAACTTACATGGTTTTATGAAAATTATAGTATAAACAAAATCAAATATCAGTAGAAATAGTTATAATAATGAGAGGTACAACTTTAAACATATGTTTACTGATAATAATAAATATTATTTTATAAAACAAAGTATGAAATATTAGAATATATTAAACATATTTCTTTGGAGTGTTTATTTTAAGAATGATATAGTTATATCAACTAATAAAGCCAGGCTTACAGTAATATTAAGTTAACAAAGATGTAATCTTATTATATAACTTGAATCTTATCAAATATGAATGATGAAAGCAACATTTTGTAATTTATTTGTAAAATTTTAATCAATCTGTGTAATTTTATCTATGAAATATTTTAGAGCATTCTAAAAACTATTGAGTGTGTGCATGATTATAATCAATGACAGTACTATATATGATTATTATCTTCAATGAAATTCTGAACTAATAACATTTAAAATGAGAAAAGGTCATTTTAGTGATTTTATTCTGATAAAATCTGTGCAAGACACAAAAATCTCTCATATTAATCATTATAGAAAGTATTAGAGAGTATGCTTTAATTTCTAATTAAAGTAACAATAACTGGCAATGCTCTAAGTGAATTTTTTTACTGCGCAGAAGTTGTCCATTAATGTCTCTTGTGACACTGATGATAAATCTATTGGAACAGCCTCATCTGTTCCAGTGGAAAAATTTTCTCAATGTATATTCCAAATAGATTATCTTCCTAATTTAAAGCATATAGTGATGTAATTATCAGTTCACTGGAGAAGAAAGTATAATTTGACACTGATGAAGAGAAATATGTCCTCTGGCCAATGGATTTCAACATTTTACTTCAATTTTGTATTAATGTGAATTATATACATACATATATATATATATATATATGTGTGTGTGTGTGTGTGTGTGTATAATATTTGTGTGTGTGTTTGTGTGTGTGTTTTACTGATCTTGATGTTTCCTTAATGCTATATAGTTCTTTTAGTACCAGAAGGTTTTATGTTAACCCTAAGGAGAAAAATGTCATCAACAATCCTTCCCAGTTTGAACACTGCCATCTACTATGACTGCCCTGCAGTGTACATTCTTTTTTAACTTTTATTAGTTACACTTTATTCACTTTGTATTCTCCATAAACCCTTCTCTTCTCCCTTCTTAATCTCACCTTTCCTCCCCCTTCTTCATTCATGCCCTTCCCCAAGTATATTGACAGGGGAGGTCCCCCTTGTCTTACTTCTGATCTTAATCTTTCAAATCTCATCAGGAGTGGCTGCATTGCATCTTCTGGCCTGGTAAGGCTGCCCTCCCTCAGGGCGAGGTGATCAAAGAGCAGGCCAATCAGATTATGTCAGAAGCATTACTATGGAACCCACTTGGACACTGAACTGCCATGGGCAACATCTCTGCAGAGGTTCTAGGTTATCTCCATGCCTGATATTGGTTGGAGTATGAGTCTCTGGGAAGAGCCCTGTGTTCAAATTTTCTGGTTCTGTTGCTCTCCTTGTGGAGTTCCTGTCCTCTCCAGATCTTACTATTTCCCACTTCTTACATAAGATTCCATGCACTCTGCCCAACAGTTGGCCATAAGTCTCAGCATCTGCTTTGATAGTCTAAAGGGCAGAGCCTTTCAGAAGCCCTCTGTAGCAGGTTCCTAACTTGTTTCCTGTTTTCTTCTTCTTCAGATGTCCATCCTCTTTGCCTTTTGGGATGAGGATTGAGCATTTTAGTCAGAGTCCTCCCACTTGATTAGTTTCTTTAGATGTACAGATTTTAGTGGGTTTCTCCTATATTATATGTCTATATTAGTGTGTGTGTCTTTCTGTGTCTTTCTGTGTGTCTTTCTGTTTCTGGGACAGCTCACTCAGGATGATCCTTTCCAGTTCCCACCATTTACCTGCAAATATCATGATTTCCTTGTTTTTTACTGCTGAGTAATATTCCATTGTGTAGATGTACCATAATTTCTGTATCCATTCCTCCGTTGAGGAGCATCTGGGTTGTTTCTGGCTTCTGGCTATTACAAATAAAGTTGCTACAAACATGGCTGAGCAAATGTTCATGTTGTGTACTTGAGCCTCTTTCGGGTATATGCCTAAGAGAAGTATGGCTGGAACTTGAGGAAGCACTATTCCTAGTTGTCTGAGAATGTGCCAGATTGATTTCCGGAGTGGTTGTACAAGTTTACATTCCCACCAAGAGTGGAAGAGGCTTCCCTTTTCTCCACAACCTCTCCAGCATGTGTTGTCACTTGAGTTTTTCATCTTGGCCATTCTGATGGGTGTAAGGTGAAATCTCAGGATCCTTTTGATTTGCATTTCCCTGGTGGCTAATGAGGTTGAGCATTTTTTTAAGTGTTTCTCTGCCATTAGATATTCCTCTATCGAGAATTCTCTGTTTAACTCTCTTCCCCATTTTTTAGACCAGGTAAATCTATTAAATAGTCCCATATCCCCTAAGAAAATAGAAGCTGTCATTGAAAGTCTCCCATCCAAAAAAAGCCCATGACCAGATGGTTTCAGCGCAGAATTGTAACAGACCTTCAAAGAACTAACCCCAGTTATCTTCAAACTATTACATAAAACAGAAACAGAAGGAACAATACCAAACTCATTCTATGAAACCACAGTCACCTTGGTACCTAAACCTCACAAAGTTCCAACAAAGAAAGAGAATTTCAGGCAAAGCTCCCTTATGAACATTGATGGAAAAATACTCAATAAAATACTTGCAAACCTGCAAACCGAATCCAAGAACATGTCAAAGATATTATCCACTATGACCAAGTAGGCTTCATCCCATGTATGAAGGGGTTTCAATATATGGAAATCCATCAATGGGATCCACCATATTAATAAACTGAAAGAAAAAGACTACATGATAATCTCCTTAGATGCTGAAAAATCATTTGACAAAATCTAACGTCCATTCATGTTTAATGTATCCGAGAGATCAGGGATACAAGGCACATATCTAAACATAATAACGGCAATATACAGCAAGCCTACAGCCAACATCAAACTAAATGGATTGAAAGTTAAAGCAATCCCACTGAAATCAGGGACAAGGCAAGGCTGCCCACTCTCACCATATCTATTCAAAATATTTCTGAAAGTCCTTGCTAGAGCAACAAGACAGTTGAAGGAGATCAAGGGGATAGAAATTGGAAAGGAAGAAGTCAAATTATTACTATTTGCAGATGATAGGATAGTATGCCTGAGTTACCGCAAAAATTCTACCAGGGAACTCCTACAGCTGATAAACACCTTCAGCAAAGTGGCCAGATACAAAATTAACTAAAAAAAATCAGTAGCCCTCCTGTATACAAAAGGCAAAAGATCTGAGAAAAAAATTAGTGAAACAACAACCTTCACAATAGCCACAAATGACATAAAGTAC
>REGO01000597.1:823310-840266 GCA_010120015.1 Rhombomys opimus
CAGGATCAGATGAATGGGGGGAGGTCTCCCCCTATCAGTGGACTTGGAAAGGGGCACAGTGGTGATGAGGGAGGGAGGGAGGGACTGGGAGGGAATGAGGGTTCAGGGCACGGCTGGGATACAGAATTAATAAAATGTAACTGATAAAAATAAAAAAAAATCAAAAAAAATCTCAGCCTATATGGGGGATAATGATGATATGATATGAAGAACAAACATATAGGCAGAATAAAAGTTTAAACAATTTGTGAATTTATGTTTATAAACATAATTACAAAATATAAAGTGTATGTAGACACTTAAACCTGGCCTATGCGATGAAAGTATGAATGCTAAGCTTTGTTAACTGTTGGATAGTTTCATGTCAACTTGACACAAGCTAAAGTCATTTGAGAGGCGGTAACCTTAATTAAGAAATTGTCTCCAGAAGATCACACTGTTGACAAACCTGTAAGTCATTTTCTTAATTATTGTTTGATGGGGAGGTCCGTGCCTACTATCAGTGGGGCCATCCCTAGGTTGGTTGTCCTGTGGTCTATGGGAATGTAGAATGAGCAAGCCATGAAAGGCAGTCCAGTAAGCAGCACCCTTCTCTGGCCTATGCATCTGCTCCTGCCTCTAGGTTCCTGCTCTGTGTGAGTTCTTGCCCTCACTGCTTTTGATGATGAAGTGTAATATGAAGATGTGAATGAAATATTCCTTTCCTCTCCACCTTAATTTTGGTCATGATATTTCATCTGAGCAGTAGTAGCCCTAATTAAGACATTCATATTACTGATAAATTAGCTGCTGCTCACGAGCATTATAATGGTTATATATGTAAAGTGCTATGAGAACATTATTGGCCAGAATATGTGCTAATGCATAACTAATATGATTGTTATTACCTACTGTAAACTTCTACAACTACCTAGGAATTTACCTTTTGAATAACTCTGTAAGAGGTTATTTAATTTTTAGCCCTTGGTTACATTATTACTTATGTTAGGTTAATTTTTCTGGGATGATTCACATTAAGTATAGGTAGCACCATTCAATGAGTGGGGGTTCTTAAATGAATAAAAAGAAGAAAGTGAACTGAATTCTATATTTAATATATCTGATTTTCTCAACTGTAGACAAAATTTACCACCAACATAAATTCCTGTTGCCACGATTTTCTTACTTTGGACTGTTTGCTGGAATTGTGAACCTAAATAAACTTTTTTTCTGTAAGTTGGTTTTGTTGGTTATTTTATAAGACAAATAAATAGTTCATACATTTGATTAATCATTTCTTTTGGTAAAGGGAGCTTGTTACTTCTGTCATTAAAGAAAAATATAAAAGAAGAGAGGCAAATGAGAATGAGTTCATAAATTAATGTAGTAGAGAAAAAAATATGTTAGGAAATGGAGATACACAAATATATGAAATGATAGCTATATATGTGAGTTTTTTTTTTAATAAAACAAATTTCAGGTATAAACTGGAGCTGTATCCTGAAGAAAAAAAAAACAAAGGAAAATATTTTTTTAAACTTTAAATTAATTAGAAACCTTCAGATCCTTGCTTGCCATGATATTTATAAGTGTTGTAATTTTTTTGTTGTTGTTGTTGACATTGAAACACACTTTATTTTTAATTATTTAGTTTAGTGTTTATTATAATTTATTCACTTTGAATTCCTGCTGTAGCCCCTTTTCTCATCTCCTCCCAGTCCCAACCACCTTCCTTCTTTTCTCCCTTTGCCCCTCCACTAGTCCACTAATAGGAGAAGACCTCCTCCCCTTTTATCTGACCCTAGCCTATCAGCTTTCCCCAGTGCTGGTTGAATCATCTTCCTCTTTGGCCTAGCAAGGCTGGGGATCCTAGTCAAGAAGATTAATCCTCATTCAGAAATGCTGTAGCATTTTAAAGCAGTAAAATGTTAGACTAGGAATATGAAGCTCTCTACTATTTATAATTTAACATGTGTTATCCACCAAAAGTTTTGAGCAAGATCCTCACTCAGAAAGGCAAATGGGATGGACATCAGTAGAGGGAGAAAACAGGGTAGCCTACCTCAGAGAGCTTCTGAAATACTCTACCCAGCAGGATATCAAAACAGATGCTTACACTCATAGCCAAACTTTGGGCAGAGTGCAGGGAATCTTATGAAAGGAGGAGACAGAAAGACCTGGAGGGAACAGGAGCTCCACAAGAATAACAACAGAACCAAAAATATCTTGGCCCAGGTGTCTTTTCTGAGACTGATATTCCAACCAAGGACCATGCATGGAGATATCCCAGAACCCCTTCACAGATGTAGCCCATGGCAGTTCAGTGTCAAAATGGTTCCCTAGTAAGGGGAGCAGGGGTTGTCTCTAACTTGAACTCAGTGCCTGGCTCTTTGATCATCTCCCCCTTATATGGGAGCAGTCTTATAAGACCAGAGAGGAAGACATTGCACCCAGTCCTGATGAGACCTGATAGTCTAGGTCAGATGGAAGGGGAGGAGGTCCTCCCCTATCAGTGGACTTGGGTAGGGGCATGAGAAGAGATAAGGGAGGGAAGGCTGGATTGGGAGGGGCTAAGAGAGGGGGCTACAGCTGTGATACAAAGTGAATAAACGATAATTAATAAAAAATAAAATATTTTGAGCCAAATATTGTATTTCATGTTGGTATTTTGCAGGAATCACTTAAATCACTTACCGTTAGAATTATTATGATGAATCATAGAAAAGTTAAAAACTACTTATTAACACTGATGTCAATTTATATCTTAAATATAAATTATGTAGGGAACACTGTTAAATGACCAGATATCATCCAATCACCATGAAAATATTTATATTGTCACCCAAGTTCCTCCGTTTTATAGATGTGCTCCCATTTGTTCTAGAGGAAACTGCCAAGCTAATGACATTTAGAGTTATGACAGCATCAGCTGTCAGCCTTCTCTGCAATTCTCTTCAAGCTCTGGCAGAAAAACACATTTACACGTGCTATAAAAATTAAGTATCAAAACAATATAAAAATAACTTTAAGGGCCTGATAAAAGAGCCTAATGTGAGGACATGGAAAGTTAATGCTTCACTTTTTGTCTAAGCTTGTCATATGCAATTTCACATATTTTACAAAATATAATAATTCTTTAAAAATTCAAAGATTAAAGGGAGACAAGATCTTTTAAGAAGAGAAATGAAAACTAGTGGGAAAGAGGCTATAGATCAGTTAGAAAACACCAAATATGTTTGTATTTCTTAAATTATTTCTGCAGAAACTCTCCCACCAACAGTACTCATGTCAAAAGACCAAAATCATAAGCAGAGTGTGCAAAGGGTCAACATCAATCATGGATTCTCCCAGACTTGAGTGTCTCTACCTGTGTATGAATATTTACATTATTATTTTACCGGTTTGTGTCCCATAACTTTACAGATATAGAACATAGTAGTTTTAAAATTTGCAACAAGAATTAAAATTGATTTCATTTCCATGAATAATTTTATCTCTGCCTAGTTAATAAACACAAACTACTGGTTAAGTCTATAGTGACTCATTTCAGGAGTTGAAGATATGTTCAGTTTTTTTCTGAGTTACAGGGAATATTTGGTAGAAGAGGAATCATGAACAAAATCATGTTATCCTTAAGCCAGTACAAAAGGTAAATGAGCCTTCATAGACAATTGATTATGTAAATTTTGAACAAATTTTTGGAGTGATTTTGTCTTCTTTCAGCTATTAATAATTTATCTCCCTAAGTATTGTGATGTCTCAAAACCATTTTTAGTTCATTTATAAGTTATATATCTCACATATCTGTTACTGAGAGATCAAATAGGCTTTCTTATACATTTTCTTTTCCAGAAAATTATAGAAATTCAGGAGTATGTATTACATCTGTATCTAAAAGATTTACTTTCATGTGTTTTACTGTTGAGAATTTCATGCATGCATATCATGGATTTATGAAATCTTTCCCTTCAATTTCTGCCCTCTACCTCACCACTTTCCTACTCAACTTCATTTTTTTTTGTTAGGATCACAGAGTCCACTTAGAGGTTCTCTTTAGTATGCATACTGTTATGGGATAATCCTCTGAAGTAGAAGTAGCATTTCGAAGGCCCTATCCTAAAGGAAACTCACTGAACCTTTCCCACCAGCAACCACTGGTTTGACACTTGGAATGAGACCTTGAGCCCCTGCAGTACCAAAAGACTGGGACTTTGACCAGCTCATATTGTAAAGGTTTTACACATATAGGCACAGATGCTGTGAGTTCATATGTGCAACAGACGTGGAATATTTGACAAATACAACTTATCTACAGGCATTCACTATCTTGGACTCTTATTCTCTTCTTATGTCCTATTTTACATAATGATCTCAAATCTTGGAGGAATGGATGTGATATAGATGTCTCATTTAGATCTGAGCATGCTACAGGTTTTATTATTATTATTCTCTACCTATCGACACATTTTGGGGTATCTAGATTGTCATCTACTTGGTGAAAATGATTCTCTGGTGAGTGGGCATTAATAGATTTATTAATCTAAGGGTATACACATTGGATTTTTGATGTAGTTTATCAATGTGACTGTTTAGCAGAATAATAATTTTAGTTCCCCATCTTGGGCCAATGACCTAGCCAGGCACTAGTTTTGGAGCATTCTTCACTTCTTCTTGCATAGCAGAATTTAAATCTAATCAGAAAGTGACTGGCTCCTTCAATAATATTTGTAATATATTGGACAAATGGACATATATTATCGGGTTACTCATGATGTAACTCACAGTGTTCACAGCTGGTCAGACTTTGATTACTTTTCCCCACAGGATTCATGCATCAAAATTTTCTGCACAGTAAAAGCTAGAACTAAGGATGAATCTCCCAGGTCCATACCAGCTTGCTCCCCCCATTTCCCGTGACTCAGATACATGATGTTTTCTGCAATATGGTCATATCATCAAGTTTAGAGAATAAGTGAGATTGGTAACAGTGCCCTTCAGTATTTGGAGGGACCACAGGACACCAAGACCAATAAATAAAAAGGATGTAACTCAGATCTGAGGTAAGGTATGGGTTCTACCAGAAGTTGAGGAAGAGGAAATATAATTAAGCTTAATTATGTGAGAAAAAAATGTTTATTTTCAATACAAGGGGAAAAGAGACAAAAGAGAGAACCAAGAAGAAAATTTGTGGTTATTTGCCCTGCAAAAATAACTGACTGGGATGAAGGATTATGGGATAGTTTCGTATTTCAATGTATTTTACATGAATATTTTTGATAATAAAGTGGCGAATTTATAAAAATAGAGTATATTTAAAAAGGTAAAGACAACTTAATAACAACCAGTGATCTCTCTCTCTCTCTCTCTCTCTCTCTCTCTCTTTCTCTCTGTCTCTCTCTTTCTGTGTGTGTGTGTGTGTGTGTGTGTTTGTGTGTGTGTAAACAGAGAAATTTTCTCAATGTTACCTCTAGTTTTTCTCCAAATTTATGTTTTTAGTTCACTGTTTCCATTATAAAAACTATATTTTATGCTACCGTTTGGTCGGGTATGTTTGTTCTTTAGAACTTTACATGATATTTTCCAAATACATATTCTTGAATCTCTGTGTACACTCAAACCTGGCTATTTCATTTATAGTATGGCTTGACAGAAGCACAAGGCTGATGTTTCTCTCTTAAACCAAACTCAAATACCAACTTTCATATACTTAGTGTCTCTTAGATATTTTCCAGTGAATGTTTCTGAGCTGTACTAAAAGCACCATTTCTAATATTTCCTCACATATTCACATTTTCTAAACACCCCACATTTATCTATAGAAATATTATTCTGCAGAATAATTAAAAAAGGATTTCTGGCCAGAAAAAAAACCAATCTCATGCTGACACATCTTTGTAAATTAGAAATAGGCCTTAGACACTTTCATTTGTGTTTGTGTTTTATATTTTATTTTTATTAATTACTGTTTATTTGCTCTGTATCCCATCTGTAGCTCTCTCCCTCTTTCCCTCCCAATCCCACCCTCCCTCCCTCTTCTACACCCATGCCCCTCCCCCAGTCCACTGATAGGGGAGGTCCTTCTCCCCTTCCTTCTTATTTTAAAGTTTTTTTAAAGGTTTATGTTTTAATTAATTTTTTTAATTTTTTACATTAATTACATTTTTTATTTGCTTCGCATCATAGCTGTAGCCCCCTCCCACTTTCTCTCCCAATCTCACCCTCCCTTCCTCATCTTCTCCCATGCTCCTCTCTAAGTCCACTGATAGGAAGGTCATCCTAGCCTTCCATCTGACCCTAGCTTATCAGTTCTTATCAGGACTGGCTGCAGTGTCCTTCTATGTGGCTGGGAAAGGCTGCTCCTACTTGGGGATGGTGGGTTTAAAGAGCCAGCCACTGAATTCATGTCATAAACAGTCCCTGTTCCCCTTACTAGGGAATTCCAGTTGGATACTGAGTTGCCATGGGCAACATCTGATCTGGCACTTTCTCAGACAGTTAGGAATAGCACTTCTTGAGATGCAGCTATACCACTCCTATGCATATATCCAAAATATGCTCAACTACACAACATGGACATTTGTTCAAACATGTTGGTAACAGCTTTACTCATAATAGCCAAAACCTGGAAGCAACCCAGTTGTTCCTCTACAGAGGAATGGATACAGAAATTGTGGTACATTACACAATGGAATACTACTCAGCAATTAAAAATAAGGAAATCATGAAATTTGCAGGTAAATGATGGGATCTACAAAAGATCATTCTGAGTGAGGTATCCCAGAAGCAGAATGACATACATGGTATATAATCACTTATAAGTGGATACTAGACCTATAAGATAGAATAAGCATACTAAAATCTGTACACCTAAAGAAGCTAAACAAGAAGGAGGAACTGGGGTAAGATAATCCATCCTCACTTAGAACTACAAATGGGATGGACATCAGAAGAAGCAGAAAACAAGAAACAGGGCCAGAGTCTACCATAGAGGGCCTCTGAAAGACTCTACCTAACAGTGTATCAAAGCAGATGCTGATGCTAAGACTCATAACCAAACTTTGGGCAGAATGCAAGGAGTCATAAGAAAGAAGGGAAAGTTAGTAAGACCTAGAGAGGATTGGAGCTCCACAGGGACCATATCTGAGCACAGGGGTCTTTTCTGAGACTTATTCTCTAACCAAGGACCGTTCATGAATATAACCTAGAACTCCCCTTCCTTCTGATCATACTCTATCAGGTTTCATCAGGACTGGCTGCATTGTCTTCCTCTGTGGTCTGGTTAGGCTGCATCCCCATGAGGGTGAGGTGATCAAAGAGCAGGTCAATCAGTTCATGTCAGAGACAGTCCCTGTTCCCATTACTAGGGAACCCATGTGGATCCTGAGCTGCCATGGGCTACATCTGTGCAAGGGTTCTAGGCTATCTCCCTGAATGGTCCTTGGTTGGAGTATCCATCTCAAAAACACCCCTGTGTCCAAGTTTTTTTGTTCTGTTGCTCTTCTTGTGAGAAAAAGTATGACATAAGTTCATTTTTCCCCACAACCTTATATGTTTTCAATGAAGCTCTGTATATACAGGAATGATATGAAATATGTTGCAAGAGTTGACACTAGTTAATGATCTGTGCT
Source organism: Rhombomys opimus (assembly GCA_010120015.1). Lineage (NCBI taxonomy): Eukaryota > Metazoa > Chordata > Mammalia > Rodentia > Muridae > Rhombomys > Rhombomys opimus. Next base: position 830,918 of record REGO01000597.1, read on the forward strand.
TTATTAAATTGTGATCATCTATCCTCTCAGTTCTTCTGAATACTGTGTATGACATTTATTCATGGAAGGCTGATCAAGCAACCCTGACTCTGTCATCAGCATTTGTTTTAAAATACATGCATTCATTTTAAAGAAAATACTCATGTGGTTTCTTTTAAGCCTATTTTCTATACATTTTATATGCAGCTTCCCTCGAGATAACTCCATAGAAAAACTTACAATGTTTCATCTTATTTTATCTTGTTATTATTTAATCCCTTCTGTCATCCTTTAGTAGTTGAAAGTCTTTAATAATTGATCATGCTATCTACAGGAAATGTTGGATGACTATTCTGCTGTTCAATTCACTTATGGTATCAAATCTTTTATCTCTAATGTGCATCTTCTGTACATCCATTCATCCTTTCAATTTTAATTCATTATTTACTCCTTTCAGCATATGTAATAATTCTAAGATTTAAACAAAGGATCATGAATAAATGCAAAAGTTATGTCTAGTATGAAACTCAAAAGGATACTTTGATTATATTTTTTGCATCATTGTTGACATGTGCGCCCTAAATTGGTCAAGAACTGAACTCTTATAATTGGATTCTGTCAAACATTATAAACTGAATGTAGGTTTTAGGATGTGAGGATAGATCAAAGATTTTACAAAATAGAATTATTGGCTAAATAAGAAAGTAGTAAGAAAAATATTTTTGTTTTTAAATTTTAATTAGTTTATTTTATCTCTCAACCACAATTTTCCCTTTCTCCACTCCTCCAAGTCTTTATGTCTTACATCCCCTCCCCAAACTACTTCTCCTTCCTTTCTCTTTAGAAAAATAGGAGCCACCCATAAATATCAACCAGCCTTGGCATATCAAGTTTCAGTAAGACTAGGAGCATCTTCTCTGATTAAGGCTAGACTTGGCACCCCAGTAGTGGAAAAGGGTCCCAAAGGCAGAAATATAGTCAGTGTTAGCCCCTACTCCTCTGTTAGGAGTCCCATATGAAGACCAAGCTGTACAACTGGCCTAGTAATTCCCATGTATGCTCCCTAGTTGGCAGTTCATTCTCTGTGGGTCTCTATGGGCCATTTTCATTGAGTTTGTAGGTTTTTCTGTGGTGTCCTTGTGACTCTTACAAACCTTCCTCTCCATCTTCCACAGGATTCCTCAGATAATGTTTTGCTGGTGAGTTTCACAAGTTGCTGGATGAAGCCTCTGGGATGATAGTTATGCTAAACTTCTGTCTGAAATAATAGAATATCATTAACAGGGTCAGGAGTCAGTTTCCTCTCAGTCTAAACCAGTGATTTCTTGTCCATTGCTTCAATTGTTACCTCTACATCTTGTTGGCAGGAAAAAAAATGTAAGTAAAAGAGTTTTGGCTAGGTTGGTGTCCCTTTGGAAGTCTTTCCTGGTTACCAGAGATGAGTAGTTCATGCTCTATATTCTCCATTGATATGGAGTCTTAGCTAGGGTCACCCTCATATATTATTGGGAGTTTCCACTGATCTAAGATTTTAACTTGTCCCAGAAATGTCAACCCTACTCCAGTTGTCACTCCCAGAGAGAGTACTCTCTCTCTCTCTCCTTCACCAACATCTTCCCTCTGGTCCCCACAACCCTTAAAATCCAACTCCATCATCCACTCAAGATGTCAATTTTCTTTTTTCTTTCCAGGGAGATTCATGTGCCCCTCCCCCCACCTTGTGCTCTCTGTGTTGCTTGAGTATGTGGATTGTAGCATAGTTATTCTTTGGTTAATTATGCTCCTAGAAGTGAATACATACCATGTTTGTCTTTCTAGGTCTGTGTAACTCACTCATGATGATCTTTCCTTGTTCTATCCCCTTAGCAATAAATTTCATCATGCCATTGTTTTTAATAGCTAAATAATATATTGTGAAACTATATCACATTTTATTTACACATTCATGGCTTGAGGGACTTCTAGGTTGTTCCAAGTTTCTGGCTATTATGGATAAAGCTGCTATGAAAAGAGTTGACAATATTTCCTTGTTGTATAATAGAACATTCTTTGTGTATGGGCCCAGGAGTGGTATAGTTGGCTCTTGAGGTATATTGATTTCCAATTTTCTTAGAAACTGCAAAATTGATTTCCAAAATAGTTGCAAAATTTTTAACTTAGTACTATTTTTCATAATCATTTATTACAATTTATTCAGTTTGTATCCCAACTGTGTCTCCCCTCTCCTCCCAATCCCACCCCTCTCCCTCCCTAGTCTACTGATATAAGATGTCTTCCTCCTCCACTCCTATTTGACCCTAGCCTATAAGGTCTCATCAAGACTGGGTGCATTGTCTTCTTCTGTGGCCTAATTCCTCCATTCTTTTCTGTCAGATTTAGCATATATAGTTTTATATTGAGATATTTAATCCACTTCGACTTGAGTTCTGTGTATGGCCATAGATATAGATTAATTTGCATTCTTCTGTATGTAGACATACAGAAAGACCAGTAACATTTCCTGAATATGCTTTATCCCCCATTGTATAAATTTGGCTTCTTTGTCAAAAATCAATTGTATAGGTGTGTGGATTAATTTCTGTCTCTTCAATTTGATTTAATTTGATCAATTCAATCAACCATACTTTTTATTACTACTGCTGTGTAGCATATCTTGAAATTAAGAATGGTGCTACCCTCAAAAGCTCTTTTGTTATACAAGGTTGTTTTAGATAACCTGACGTTTCTGATTTTTCTTTTTTTTAAATATTAATGAGGTTTTTATTTCAAAAATTTTTAAATAGTTTTTCTTTTTATTATTAGTTACATTTTGTTAATTCTGTATCCCAGCTGTATCCCACTCCCTCACTCCCTCCCAATCCCTCCCTCCCTCCCTCTTCTCCTTCCTGCCCCTTTCCAAGTCCACTGATTGGGTAGGACCTCCTCCTCTTTCATCTGACCCTGTGTCATCAGGTATCTTCAGGACTGGCTGCAAAGTCCTCCTCTGTGGCCTAACAGGACTGCTCCTCCCTTGGGGGGTGGGAAGGTTAAGGAACCTTCCATTGAGTTCCTGTCAGAAATAGTTCCTGTTCCCCTTACTATGGGAAACCAATTGGTTACTGTTTTTCATTGAATTTTTTTAAAGTCTTTCTTTCTTTATTTCTTCCTTGGTCTTCCAGTACAGAGTTGTTCAGTTTTCATGAGTTTGTAGGCTTTATGTTGTTTCTGTCCAGTTTAATCCATGATTATCTGATAAGATATAGGGTGTTATTTCAAATTTTGTTTACCTGTTAAGACTTGTTTTGTGACTGAGTGCATGTTCAGTTATGGGGAAGGTTCTAAGAAGGTGCTGAGATGGTGTACTCTTTTATGTTTGGGTGAAATATTCTGTATGTATCTGTTAGATCCTTCTAAATCATAATGTCTGTTATTTTCATTATTTCTGTCTTTAGATTCTTTCTGAATGACCTATTCATTGGTGAGAGTGAAGTGTTGAAATCTACCATCATTAACGTGTAGATTAGAACTGTACAAGTGACAATACATGCTGGAGAGGATGTGCAGAAAAAAGAACACTCCTCCAATGCTAGTGGGAATGTAAATCTGTACAACCAACCAATTTGGAAATCAATCTGGTGCTTTCTCAGACAATTGGAATAGTGCTTCCTCAAGATCCAGCTGTAACACTTCTAGCTATATATCCAAAATATGCACAAGTATACAATGAGGACAATTGTTCAACCGTGTTTCTAGCATATTTATTCTAAATAGAAAGAATCTGGAAAGCATCCAGATGTCCCTAAATGGAAGAATGGATAAAGAAATTGTGGCACATGTACACAATGGAACACTATTCATCAATTAAAAAGAAGGAAATCATGTAATTTGCAAGGAAATGGTGGAAACTAGAAAAGATCATCCTGAGTGAAGTATACCAGCATACATGGCATATACTCAGTTTTAAGTGGATATCAGAAATATAATATAGGATAAACATACTAAAATCTATACACCTAAAGAAGCTAAGCAAGAAGGATGACCCTGGGAAAGATAATCAATCCTCACTCAGAAAGTCAAATGGGAGGACATCAGAAGAGGGGAAAAAACAGGGAACAGGACAGGAGCCTACCACAGAGGGAATCTGAAAGTTCTACCCAAAAAGGTATAAAAACAGATGCTGAGACTCATAGCCAGACTTTGGGCAGAGTGTAGCAAATCTTATGAAAGAAGACTGAGATAAAAAGGCCTGGAGGGGACAGGAGATCCATAAGGAGAGCAACAGAACAAAAAAATCCGGGCCTTTTCTGAGACTGATACACCAGCCAAGGGCCATGCATCAAATAAAGTGGAAGCCCTGCACAGTTGTAGCCTATGGCAGCTTAGTGTCCAAGTGAGTTCCCTAGCAAGAAGACCAGGGGTTGTTTCTGACATGAATTCAGTGGCCTGCTCTTTGATCACCTCCCTCTGAAGGGGGAGCAGCCTTACCAGGCCACAGAGGAAGACAATGCAGCAAGTCCTGATGAGACCTGATAGGCTAGGATGAGAGGAAATGGGAGGAGGACCTCCCCTATCAGTGGACTTAGGGAGGGGCATCAGAGGAGATGAGAGAGTAGGGTAGGACTGGGAGGGGATGAGGGATGGTGATATAGCTGGATACAACATGAATAAACTGTAATCAATAATTAAAAAATTAATTAAAAATCATTTCAAACAACAAGTAAAAAAGAAGTGTAATTCATGCTTCAGTAATGTTTCTTTTTCCAAATATTGCTGCCCTTGTATTTGTGGCACAGGTATTTAGAACTGACATGTCATCATGGTGGATTTTTTTCTTGAATGACTATAAAGTGTCTTTCCCCATTTTTTAAATTAATTTTGGTTGCTGTCTATTTTGTTAGATGTTAGAATAGCTACAGCAGCTTGCTTCTAGGATTCATTTGTTTGGAAAAAAAACCTTTTTTTTTCTAGCTCACTACTTTAAGGTAATACAGTCTTTGAACTTGAGGTGTATTTTTTGATGCAGCAGAATGATGGATATTGTTTTTCCTTCCATTCTACTATCCAGTGTCTTTTCTATTTGGAATGTATTCAACTGATGTTAAGAGATAGTAATAATCAATGATTGTTAATTCCTGTTATTTTGATGTTGATGGTGGTTGTGGGATATTTTTCCCTTCTTTTGGTTGTGCTGGTGTGACATTATTTGCTGTATTTTCTTCGGTATAGTTCACCTCTTTGGTTTGGAATATCTTTTGTATCACTTGATTTATGGATCACTATTGTTTAAATTTCCCTTTGTCATGGAATGTTATATATTACATTCTTAAAAATGTAAAGGAGAAATGTCTGTGTAGAGTTGACAACTATTTTCAAATAATTAACAAGTTGAATTCATGGATGTCACATTTTTGTTTGTTTTCTAGGAATATGGAAAGAACTTTTTGACTTTCATTGTCACTCTAAAATAGCAATCAAAGTTATTGCATATGAGAGTGTTTATCTGAAATTATTTTTTCATGGTTTGATTTTACTTTATAGTTTTTGAGAATTGATGAAAGGATAAAGTTTGTTATTTAATATTTTATTGATTCAGAATACACAGTAAAATGAGCAAAGTCAGGAACTTTATGAGTTAATCATGCTTCATGGTTACATTTTTCTATATAAATTTTTCTCTATTACTTAGTCCTTCTTCCTTGCATATAGCTGTACATATATAGGCACATGTGTGTTAGAATTGATATAGTAATGATCATTTTATATTTATTATTATTATTTATAATTTAATCACTTTGTTTCTCAGTTTTAGCCCTCTCCCCATTTCCTCTTGGTCCCAACCTACCTCCCTCTTCCTCCCCTATCCTTCTCCCCTAATCCACTGATATGGAGAGGTCAGTCTTTATGTGGAAATTATTACAAGAGTGCAATATCAAAAAAATTATCCTTTGAGATGTGAAGCAATGCTCTTTTATCTGTTACTTAAATGTGACCTCAACAAGAGAAGTTCATCTCAATTTCCTGAAGAATAACTAAAAAATAGATAAGGAAATTCAAGAATAGAATGATAATTTTGCACAGACATGAAGGTGCTTCTGTAGCTAAGGGAAAGTCGGTGGTAAGATAAAGCCTAAGTTACAAGATATACAATGCAATTTCACTTACTTCACAAGCATAAACACGACTCAATAAATTTAGTCAGACTGATATTGTAGCTTGGAGGAGTACATTTTACAACTGTAATATTAATATTGCTATTAAGTAAATATTTATTTTCTCAGGTGATACACTAATTAAAACCAAGGACAATGAGCTTGTGGAGCATCTTCCAAGCAAAAACACCATACATAACAAGTCAGTTTACCATGTGCTTAAATCTTAGGTTTAAAACTATTGCATTCTTCCAGAGAAGGCTATTAAACTGAGAAGAACAAAGTTTTAGGTTTATACATCAAATGAAAATAGACAGTAGAACTAGCCAATAAAGCAAAGCCTTTCAATAAGGTGCTATAAGATAATATAGCACCAACAGGAATTTAAAAAGTGTCTTTGTTTTGTTTCTTTCTCTAATATTTATACTTCTGATAGATGAAATCCCTTGAAATCTATGTAGACAAGAACAAAGCATATGTTTGCACTTATTTTGTGAATAAATACACTTATGTATTTTAAAACATAACAATATATATTAATAAAAATGGGAAGACATAATTTAGTGTTGTCTTCTCAATTAAGAATTAAATTAGGAAAAAACTGAAAAAAGAGCTAAATTAGAAAGATAACATTTTAATTGATCTGAAAATTTATAGTATGAACCTCCAAAGATAGTAGAGCACTAAACACATTGAAGCATGTTCATAAAGTGATCTGTTCTCCCAAAATAAAAAATATAATGAGTATGTTCAATATGGATTTAGCAAAATCATTTTAATACATGAAAGAAATGAAACAAAAGAACAAATATCATGTGGACAACAAACTGTAGAATACCATACACTGTACTTCTGCGCAAGGCAAAAGAGATTGGAAATTAATGTAAAAGTGCTTGTATAGTAGTTTAATTTTTTATAGGGTTCTGTGACCACAGTGCAATTCACTGATATTTTGAGCTATGTCTATGGTTACCCAAGAGCTTTATTAAACCCGAATAAATAGGTTTAACAAAAATGAATCTTTTTCAGTTTCTTGAGGTCCCATTTATTAATTGTTGATCTTAGCTGTGCTGTTGTTGTTGCATTCAGAAAGTTGGCTCTTCTCCCAATGAGGTCAAGGCTCTTCCCCAATTTTTCTTCTAAGAAAAATAGTGTATTTGTTTTTATGCTGAGGTCTTTGATAGACTTGGACTTTAACTTTGTGCAGAGTGATAAATATGGGACTATTTTTATTTATCTACATGTTGACATCCAGTTAGATCAGCACCATTTGTTGAAGATGCTGTCATTTTTTTCCATCATATGGTTTTGGCTTCTTTGTCAAAACTTAAGTTTCACGGATGTATGTGTTTATTTCCGGGTCTTCAATTTCACTGATTTACTAGTCTGTTCCTATTCCAGTACCATGCCATTTTTATTAATGTTGCTCTACAGTACAACTTGAAATCAAGAATGGAGATAAAGCCACTAATCGTATATATTCACGTACAAGTGGATATTGGCCATAAAAATTTAGGATAAAATATGCTAAAATCTAAAGACCTAAAGAAGCTAAACAAGAAGGACCCTAGGGAAGATGCTTAGTCATCATTCAGAAGGGCAAACTGGATAGACTGCATTACGCAGCTCTCTACAATTCCCCCTTTTTGTTTTAGACGCATCGGCAAGAGTAGAGGTCTGAATTCTGATATTAGAAATAAATTGGGGGGGGGGGCAGAGCCAAGATGGCGACTAGCACACACAGTTTTTGAGCGGTGGAATACCTGAACTTCTGAGTTGGTGAATGGAAGGACCTCTAACCCAGGAAGACAACGGTGGAGATTTCTAGACAACAGGGAACATCACAGGAGGTGAAAACTTTGGTCTCGGGTCACCCGGGGAGTTGTTTGGGGAAGGAGAGAAACGATCCTTTGATCTCGCGGCACTCCCCTCCCCCAGACCTCCCTCCACCTCAGCACAGCAGCACAGCGGCACAGCTGACTGGTCTTTCTCAGAGCAGACCTAACTGCCTGAGGTATACAGCCGCTGGGGCAGAGCTCCAAGCCCTTTAGCAGCAGGCAAAGATCAGCAGTACCTGTCCCGGAGTCCCAGATCCACGCAGTGGCTGCACCATCCTCCCAGGGCCCGAGTCTGCTGGATGCCATAGTAGCTCCACAGGATCACCATCAGTGACGGTACGGCCTGCCCAATCCCACAGTGACGGAGAATACGCTATATATTCACCAAAACCAGGCAGAAACGTCATACAACCTAGATACACCAGGCACTGGGCCTCCCAAGCTTGGAGAGCACAGTGAAGAGACACCAGGACTTACCAGAAAGCATCGGGACTAGCGACCCAGTCACCAGTTACAGTGGGACTTGGCGGCAGGGCAGCACTGAGCTGGCGGGGCACAACAGCCCTCCAGTTTATGACTAACCAAGGCCAAACCAGAGAAGAGAGAGCCTGGTTACGCTGATCACTACTGACGTGACCACCCTGAAATCTCCAGCGGCAGCAAGACCTCAGAACCTGGCAGTGACAACAGCACAGAACTGGCGGGGCACATCTAAGAAGGAGGGCCAAACCAGAGAGCAGAGAGGCCGGATTCCACTATCTCTGCCAAGTGACCTGCATGTAAGTGAGTGCACCCTTGAGAATCTGCAGATCCCCAGACCCTGGGTTTTCTAAAACAGAAGCCAGGCATCGAACCCCCTCCCACCCACATACCCACTTTGGGAAACAGAGGGGCACTAGGGACATTGAAGTTCCTGCTCTGTGGGTCTAATTGAGGAGTTAAGGCAGTTAATGCCAGAAATTGTGCTGCGATCATCACTAGCGCCTGCAACATATACAGTGCAGAGCCCCTCCCACACAATCAAGGGCTCAACATTAGCCATCACTCGGTCCCCTGAGACACATGTCCACACACACTAACACACACACACACACACACACACACACACACACACACACACACACATGCTCGCGCGCAAGCTTGCATTTTCCCCGTTTGTGCCTGCGTACTTTCCACCCACAGGTACAGCTAGTCCTCAGCACACACTGAGAGTTCTCAGCTTCCTGAAGAACTCTCCAGACGCCAGAGAGAAACAGTACCAGTCTAATCTGCAGAACCCAAAAACAAACAGGGAAGGTTTCAGATAAGCCAATGGCCAGGGGTAGGTGAAAGAACACTTCCAACATAAATCAGGACATCATGACTTCACCAGCAATCCCCAAAATCGATGGATACTCCAATTCA
>REGO01000597.1:849990-861219 GCA_010120015.1 Rhombomys opimus
AGGTCTGTAAAGAATTGTGTTGGTAATTTGATGGGAATTGCATTGAATCTGTAGATTCCTTTTGGTAAAATGAGGATTTTTACTATGTTAATCCTGCCAAGCCATGAGCATGGGAGATCTTTCCATCAGCTGATATCTTCTTCTTTCTTCAGAGACTTGAATTTTTTTTTCATACAAGTCTTTGACTTGCTTTGTTAGGGACACACCAAGGTACTTTATGTCATTTGTGGCTATTGTGAAGACTGTTGTTTCCCTAATTTCTTTCTCAGCCCTTTTGTCTTCTATATACAGGAGTGCTACTGATTTTTTGAGTTAATTTTGTATCCAGCCACTTTGCTGAAGGTGTTTATCAGCTGTAGGAGTTCCCCAGTAGAATTTTGGGGGTCACTCAGGTATAGTATCATATCATGTGAAAATAGTGATACTTTATTTCTTCCTTTCAATTTGTATCCCCTTGATCTCCTTTGTCTTACTGCTGTATCAATAAGAACTATGTTGAAGAGCTATGGAGAGAGTGGGCAGCATTGCCTTGTTCCTGAGTTCAGTGGGATTGATTAATTTTCTCTCTGTTTAGTTTGATATTGGCTATAGGATTGTGTATATTTTGCTTTACTATATTTAGGTATGTGCCTTGTATCCCTTATCTTTCCAAGACATTAAACATGAGAAGAATAGGGAAAGAGTATAGGGGGAGTAGAAGGAGGGAGGGTGGGACTGGGTGGAGACTATGGAGAGGGCTGCAGTAGGGGTACAATATAAACAAGTTTTAATAAATAAATATATAAATAAAATTAATTTCAAAAATGTATCATAGCTATCACCCTGTTGAAATTCTTTACATGGATACAGCCATGTGCAAAACAAATTTGGTTTAGCTTTAAATATTTTATATTGTTGGTTTGTAAATCCACATTTGACTGTTCATTCAGTTCATTTAAATCTATTTATGAAGGCTAACCTAGCCCCTGCTTTTTCATTTATAATTTTACGGTCAGATGTTCACTAAATAGAAGAATGAGTAGAAGAAGGAAAAGGAAGAGGGAAGAAAGAAGGACATCTAGAGGAAAATGATAGAAATAATAATCATAAAGTTGAAGAGAAGCACAAGAAGTAACAGTTGGGCAAAGATTCAGAAACACTTAATCTGAAGATTGCTTTTGACAGGATGGCCATTTTCACTATGTTAATCTTACCGATCCATGAGCACAGATCCATGAGATCTTTCCATCTTTTGCTATCTTCTTCAATTTATTTCTTCAGAGACTTGAGTGTTTTTTTCATTTTTTTTTTTTCAAACAGGTCTTTCACTTGCTTGGTTAGTCACACCAAGATCCTTTATGTTATTAGTGGCTTTTGTGAAGGTGTTGTTTCCCTAATTTCTTTCCCTTTTGTCTTTGGTATAAAGGAGGGCTTCTGATTTTTTTTTTTTTTGAGTTAATTTTGTATCCAGCCACTTTGCTGAAGGTGTTTATCAGCTGAAGGTGTTCCCTGGTAGAATTTTGGGGGTCACTCATGTAGACTATCCTATCATCTCCAAAGAGTGATACTTTGAATTCTTCCTTTCCAGTTTGTATCCCCTTGATCTCCTTCAACTGTCTTAATGCTCTAGCTAGGACTTCAAGTACTATGTTAAATAGATATAGAGAGAGTGGGCAGCCTTTCCTTGTCCCTGATTTCAGGTGGATTGATTTAAGTTTCTCTCCATTTAGTTTGATGTTAGCCTTAGGCTTGTTGGATATTGTCTTTACTATGTTTAGGTATGAGCCTTGTATCACTGATCTCTCCAATACTTTAAAACTGAATGAGTGTTGGATTTTGTCAAATGCTATTTTGGCATCTAAGGAGATGATTGTGTGGGTTTTCTCCTTCAGTTTGTTTACGTTTACATCCTTCAGTGGATTACATTGATGGAGTTTCTGCATGCCTGGGATGAAGCCTACTTGGTCATGGTGGATGATATCTTTTATGTATTCTTGGATTTGGTTTGCAAATATTTTATTGAGTATTTTTGCATTAATGTTCATAAGAGAGATAGTCTAAAGATCTCTCTTTTTGTTCAGTCTTTGTGTGTTTTAGGTATCAAGGTGACTGTGGCAAGACCTGGAGAGGAAAAGAGCTCCACAAAGAGAGCAACAGAACCAAAAAATCTGGGCACAGGTTTCTTTTCTTAGACTGTCACTCCAACCAAGGACCATTCATGCATATAACCTAGAAACCCTGCTCAGATAAAGCCCAGGGCAGCTCAGTATCCAAGTGGGTTCTCTAGTAAGGAGAACAGGGACTGTCTCTGACATAAAATCAGTGGCTGGCTCTTTGATCACCTCCCTCTGAAGGGGGAGCCACCTTGCCAGGCAAGAGAGGAAGACAATGCAGCCAGTCCTGATGAGATCTGATAAGCTGGTGTCAGATGAAAGGGGAGGAGGTCCTCCCCTTTCAGTGGACTTAGAGAGGGACAGGGAAGAGATGAGGAAGGGAGGGTGGGATTTGAAGGGATTTAGGGTACAGGCTACAGCTGGGATACAAAGTGAATAAACTGTAATTAATATGAAAATTAAAAATTTAATGGAAAAATATTGTGAAACAAGACAACATGGGCTCTTACCTATGTCATGGTTAATAGTGATTGTCAACTTGGCATGATCTAGAATCTCCTAAGAGGTAAATGGTTGAAAATGTCTGTGAGTGTTTACCATGATTAGATTCCTGTGGATGAAAAACACTCTTAAAATTAGACAGAAAAATGTGAGAATTTCATTTAAAATTTAAAATAAAATAAATAAAAAGGCAGATCTAGCTGAAGTCCTGCATTGCTCATCTCTTTTGCTGGACAGTATGTGTACTCTAACCAATTGCCTTCTGCACCTGCTCCAAATGACATAGCTTCCCTGACATGATAAATTTTTGTCTCTTGGAACTCCAAGTCAAGATAAACACTTATTGCTCTAAGTTGCTATTTTTGGTATTTTGTCATAATAAAGATCACTCAGTGAGTGATTACGTAAGTATGTAACAGTTTACCTTGTATATTTATCAGTTTACACACTGAACACATTATTTTGGAGAAATATTGGTACACCTTTATGTGCACATTTGAAAATTTGTGAGCTTGTATATGTAAATGTGTTTATATGTAATGAACGTTCATATTATCACACTAAATATACTACCCATGTCTGCGTATTTTCAGAATATGCATTTTTAACAATCATGTGTGAAACTTCATGCCTGTGATTTTCTAATATATTAAAATACAATCTGGATTCATTAAGTAGAATTCACAAGTGTTATAGAATAATTTAGATCTATTTTAAAAAATCTACCATGCATTCCATTTTCTGTTACTGTGCAAGACTATCAAAATGGAACAATCTGATTTTGAAGTGGCATGTAAAAATATATAATTAAGATGTAAAACACTTTTGAGTGTGTCCTTAATATCTGCCCTCTCAATCATTTTCAAATAAGTAACGTATTTTTAGATGTATTATTTAACACGATGCTCATTATTTCTGAATTTTCATAGTCGACAGACATGCACTTTCATATGCGAAATACATAATAATAAGTTACTAAATGTATAAAGTGTGTTTATGTATTTAAAAACATTATTACTATTTTACTATGAATAAACAACATTCTACATACAGAGAATTATGTAAGTACTTAATCAATGAAAAAAATATACTCCAAGCTAGGTAGGTAGATAGCTTAGCATATAAAGCATTTGCTTTTTCTCACTGATTTCTGCTCATGTTGATCATCCAATATTTATTAACTAGTGATCTCTATACAGTAAGTATTATTGGAAAATGCTCAATGTTGAGAGCAGGAAAGAGGAGAGTAATTTTGATTTATGTGCAATTTTATATAGTTCCACTTGTTTCACTTATTAACATTTATGCTGAGATTTTGCACTTGGTATTTTTTGTATCACTTCTATCACTTCATTCTTGATATACCATTTATAAGGCAGTCTATCTCATATACATTTTTGACACCAGCAATAGAAAGGTTCGAAATAACCTAGCTGAGCAAAGTAAGTGAGAATGGGATAGGTCAGATTCACTCTGGCAAGAAATTGAATGTTACAATGGACCCAAATTTATTTTGGGAATTTGTTATAAACCACTAGATGAAAAACACCATGAAGTTGAGGAAATGGCCTGTGAAATAAAAGAAGCCTGTGATAAAACGGAAGAAAACTGATGAAGGAGTTTAATTACTTAGCATAGGCTGAAAACTCAGAAAAAAAAAAAAAGTTCAGTTCAGAACTGCATAATATCGTTTCTGAGCCATTTGTATCACTCCCAGGCCACAGTCTTACTTTAAGATTTTGTATTTATTTGTACATTACAGATGTTGTTATTTCTAAAATTTTAGCAGCAGTATCCTAACAATTTTGTTAACTGTCTGTCTTGCAGCTAATAAGACAAATATAATTATTCATGCATAAAATCATTTTTACAATTTATAATTTTTACAAATTTCAGTATATATTAAAATTAATTCTGTATTGCTCTTATCACAGTAGAAAAAGAACTATTGATTGATTATGATTAATAAGAAGATGTAATATAGGCTCAAATGTGTGCTTTAGTTACCTGACATATCAAAATGTACAAAGTACATTCAGTTACTATGTATAGTTCAATAAGTGACATGATGGTTTGATACATTTGAGTAAACACTAGAAAATATATATACATACATATATGCATTATTTAATATGACAAGATAACACATAAATTAAATCTCACCATTCTATATTACATGATTTTTTTATTTTTTTAATTCTTTATTAACTACACTTTATTCACTTTGTTTCCACCCTGTGGTTCCCTCTCTCCTCCCATTCCAATCCCTCCCTTCCTCCACCCTCTGCATGCATGCCCCGCCCCAAGTCCACTGATAGGAGAGATCTTCCTTTCCTTCCATATGATCCTAATCAATTAGGTCTCATCAGGAGTGGCTGCATTGTCTTCTTCTGTGGCCTGGTAATGCTCCCTCCCCCTCAGGGGGAGGTAGTTAAAGAGCAGGCCAACCAGTTCATGTCAGAGACAGTCCCTGTTCCTATTACAATGGAACCCACTTGGATAATGAACTGCCATGGGCTACATCTGTGCAGGAGTCTTAGGTTATCTCCATGCATGGTCCTTGGTTGGAGTATCAGTCTCAGGAAAGACCCCTGTGCTCAGAATTTTTGGTTCTGTTGCTCTCCTTGTGGAGTTCCTGTCCTCCTCAGATCTTTCTGTTTCCCACTTCTTTCCTAAGATTCCCTGCACTCTGCTCAAAGGTTGCCCATAAGTCTCAGCATCTGCATTGATAGTCTGCAGGGCAGACCCTTCCAGAGGCCCTCTGTGGCAGGTTCCTAACTTGTTTCCTGTTTTCTTCTTTTTCTCATGTCCATCCTCTTTGCCTTTTGGGATGGGGACTGAGCATTTTAGTCAGTCTTCCTTCTTGATTAGTTTCTTTAGGTGTACAAATTTTAGTAGGTTTATCCTATATTATATGTCTATATGAGTGAGTATATACCGTGTGATTTTTTCTGCTTCTGGGATAGCCCACTCAGGATTAAGGTATAACTAATCCACGCTTTACTGATTATTATGAAGCATTGTCTTCACAAGAAATAGTTTAAAAAAGATACAAAGTCCAAGAAAGTTATTGCAAGAACCTTGTCTTAAGCATTCAGCTCTCTAATGGTAGTTATTTCAACCCCTGTACAGATTTCTTATGATCACATGTGGAAACTCCTACTATATGTCCTAGATTTTTTTCTCCCTCAGGCCATTGGTCTCTAAATTTCTACAGAAAATAAGTAATCACTAGAAAAGAAAAAAAATACGTTGTTTTCAATAATTGTTCTGTGATTATCATTTAATGTATAGCATTTTAAAGAACAGAAATCAAAACTAGCTTAGTTTTGTACATTAAAAAAACACCTTTTTAAGAGATAAATTCAAACATGTTTATTCACAATAAGTGCGACAAGCTGGGTTTTACAAACAATGTTTATTTTAATTTACCATAAATTTAGTAAAAGAATATAATGTTTTTAGTTTTATTTTTAATGTAAGCATTAAAAATAGTTCTTCAATAAAGAGACAAATTTTCTTGATAACTCACTTCAAAATTGTCATTTTATGTAACAAAATTTAAACCCAATGCCTTTGAATGGCAACTCCTGGTTTGTAGGCCAACTGTGCTAATTGTTAATCTAACATCATGAACATTCCTTTGGCATCCCATCTCTTATTTGGAAAACAAATAAAGTCGTAGCAACCTGTGTACTTAGGAAATTAAGTTAAACAATAAAATACTGGGTGTAGGGTCTAGTATGTTTCAACTGTTTTATCGAAGTTACATTGTTATATCAGAGTGAGCTTTCAATATTCATGCTGTTGTTTTACTTTGCAAGTCAGAGACAAATGGTTCTATCTGGAAACTCATATTGTTTCACTGACAAATTTAAAAATGCCCCTGGGGTTTGCTAAAAAATAATATAATTAGTTTTTGTTGGGATAGTATCGATGTAGAGGAAGTTTTATGCTTAGAAGTGTATGAATTTATATTCAGAGACTCGGTAAAATATCTGCATAAACCAGCCGTTATTTCAACATTTCCTGGTGATTCAGACAGCTCTTTTCTGCTCTCTGACTGGCAGTGGATAGGAACATTTCTCCTTGATTTAAAATTGAGGCAGATTTTTAAAATGCAAATAATGCCAGCTTTTATGATAGATTCTAAGTAATAAAATCATCCTCTGTGTTTAATATGTATATACTTTCTGCTTTGGAAAATTAACCTAGCCCAAAATAACAGTAATATTTAGTTCACTTTGACAAATGCCATGAAAAAGTGAGATCTTTTCCCTAAGCAGCTCATGTATTACAGCCCAAATACACATAGAAACAATCAAGTTTACCATTTTGACCTTTATAAAAGCATGATAGGAGTTAAAGCTGAGTTCAATGTACATAGGATGTTGCATTTCTTCCTGTACATTCCCTATACCTTCCAAATCAAAAATTCTATATTAAGCACTACTTAGAGGTTCTGTAGAATAACTTCTGTAGCTGTCTCCCATAAATTCACCTCACTGGGAACAAAAACTTATGATCTCAACCAACTCTATTTTAGCGAATGCAATTTGGAGGTAAACAGGAAATAAATTGCTGCTCATATCATAATCCTTTGGCATTAGAATGCAGCTGATATTAAGACATCCATCAGAACAGAACACTGTAAATCTTCATTATATACAACAGATGTAAAATAAAGATAAAGAAATTGGACATAAACAGTTTTGATTTCAGGACAAACTCCAAAATTTTTAAGGGTACATATATGTAAACCATTAATGCAGTGTTCCAATACCTTAACAGAAAAATGTATTAAACAACCACATACTGATAAATCAGTACATGTTCTGTTTCATCATTCATTATATCATTCTTCATATATTGATGTAGTGACAATAGTAAACAATTTTATTATGTTTTGTGTATAATAGGCATTCTTTGTTTTCATTTTTTATGTCCCATATTTCCATACAGTGGAAACATGTTTTTTAATTCAACATCAGTTCTAACTAGGCTTTCTCTAGTATTTCAATTATAGAAATTGAATAAATAATCAACTATGATCAGGAAAACATGCAATTGGTCATGTTGTTTTGAGCAAGAAGCACATAAACATTTTACTTTTAGATGACAATTATTACAATAATTAATAGAAAAAATTGAAATATTTTATGGGAGAAGAGGCAGAATCATAAGGCTGTGAAGTCAAAGATATGGAAATGTTAGAAATACAGAAAATAATTCTATGCAATTAAGCATGACACTTGCATCAGAGTAAGAGAATCATTTGACATTTCCTAGAATCTTCATTGTCTCATCAGTAATTTCCATCTGGTTTATAGTAATAACAGAGACAAGCATTTTTTTCTAGTAAAAGACAAACATTCAGGGTATAGGGAAATAAATACCTCCTCATATGCCTTATTTTATTAAATTATATAGTATCTCATTAATCAACAATGTTGTGTAAGGTATACATAGACATGTTTGTATGTATATGAGACATGAGTGTGTATGACTGTGAGCAAACACTTCATCAGACACAAATAAACTCCAAGCTCCAAAATAGATTTAACTCCTTCAGTGTTTACTAGTTTGATTCTCTACAACAAGCAGTTCAGCAATAAACGTGGAAGAGAAATCTTAAAAAAGAATTAGAGGCTTCTCTATGCCAGACTACTTTATTAGGAATAAAAAATATTGTCCAAAATTGTAAATACTGAAATGAATAAAAATTATTTTGTCAACTTTTAGTTGGCAATAGCCTAATATTTAGAAATTCTAGCTTTCATTCTTTTTCCTTTTCAATTATATATATATATAAATTGTAATACATATATATATATTGTAATTGTAATATATATATTTATTCACTTTGTAGCCACACTCCAGCCCCTTCCCTTGTCTCATCCCAGTCCCATCAACCTTTCTTCTTCACTTTCTATGCCCTTTGGCTAGTCCCCTAATAGGGGAAATCCTCCTCCCTTCTGTCTGCCCCTAGCCTACCAGGTCTTATCAAGGCTGGCTTCATCATCTTCCTTTGTGGCCTGGCAAGGCTGCACCACAATGGGGATATGATCAAAGGGCCAGCCACAAAGTTCAGGTCAGAGACAGCACCTGTACCCCTTACTAAAGAACCCACTTAGAAACTGAGAAAGCAATGGGCTTTCTTTGAACAAGGGTCTATGTCCTCTCCATGCATGGTCCTGATTTTGAGTATCAGTCTCTTTAGGACTCCCTGGGCCTAGGTATTTTGGCTCCTTGTGGAGTTCCTGTCTGTCCTTTCCATGTTTTCTATCTCCCTCTTCTTTCGTAAGGATTCCAGCACTATGCACAAAGTTGGGCTATGATTCTCATCTCCTTTGATACCCTGGTGAGTAGAGTCGTTGAGAGTTCCTCTGTGGAAGGCTCCTGTTCTGTTCCTTGTCTTCTCCTTCTGATGTCTATCCTTTTTGCCCTTCTGAATGAGGATTGAACATCTTCCCTTGTTGTGTAACTTCTTTAGGGTTATAGATTGTATTGCATTTATCCTATATTATATGGCTAATGTCTACTTATAAGTAGGTATATACCATATTTGTCTTTCTGCTCTGGATTACCTCATTCCAGATGATCTTTTCTAGTTTCCACCATTTGCACCCAAATTTCATGTTTTCCTTGCTTTTAATTGCTAAGTAGTATTCCATTGTGTAAATGTCCCACACTTTCTGTATCCATTCCTCAGGTAAGGGACATCTAGGATTGTTCCAGAATCTGGCTAATGAGAGACCAAAAGATTAGGTAGCAGAGATCTTTAAGATGCAGAGTAGGCGCGGTATAGTTAGTAAATGCCCTGAGGGGAAGGACCGCCTCCCTGCATTCTTTCCCCACCCACTAGAGATACAGTTGCTAGGAAACTAGACCCTCCCCCTAGGGAGGGACACCTGGTCATGATCAATAGTCTGGGAACCTTCCTATAGCCAATCGATTCAAAATGTAGCACCTTGACCAATAGATGCTTGCCAGGCAGGAATCGCCCCTGCCTTGGGCATGCTGGGATGGACCAGAATCTTTAAATCACCCAACTAACCTGGGGCGGGGCGCTCGGCTCCCACCGCTTCGGCGGTGGGGCTGTGTAGGCCCCAGCTGCAGCTTGTAATTTTACAATAAAAAGACCCTCATGTGTTTTGCAACGGAGTCGATTCCTGGAGATCTTTTGGGGGCTCGCGAACTGGGTATAACACTAGTACTAATAACCTGCTATGAACATGGTTGAGCAAATGTCCTTATTGAATGATGGGGCATCTTTTGGGTATATCCCTAGGAGTGGTATAGTTGGGTCTTGAGGTAACAGTATTCCTAAATTTCTGAGAAAACACCAAATTAAATTCTAAAGTTGTTGTACAAGGTACCATTCCCACTAGCAATGGAGGAGGATTCCCCTTTCCCCACATTCTCTCCTACATGCATTATTGCTTGAGTTTTTTATCTTAGCCAATATGATGAATTTGAGATAAAATCTCAGGGTCTCAGGGTTGTTTTATTTGCATTTCCTGAATGACTAAAGACATTTAGCATTTCTTTAAGTGTTTCTTTGCCATTTAATATTCCATTGTTGAGAATTCTCTGTTTAGCTCTGTACCCCAGTTTTTAGTTGGATTACTTAATTTGTTCATGTTTAACTCTTTAACTTCTTTATATAGTCCAGATATTAACCTTCTGTTAGATATAGGGTTGCTGAAGATCCTTTTCCAGACTGTAGGGTGTCAATTTGTTTTGATGACAGTGTCCTTTGGTTTACAGAAACGTTTTAGTTTCATGAGGTCCCATTTATTGATTGTTGCTCTTAGAGCCTGTGCTTTTGGCATTCTGTTCAGGAATATATCTCCTGTGCCAATGAGGTCAAGGTTCTTCCCCATTTTTCCTTCTAACAGATTTAGTGTGTCTGCTTTTATGTTGTGGTCTTTGATCATGTTGGACTTTAACTTTGTGCAGGGTGATAAATATGGGTTTATTTTCATTTTTCTACATGTTGACATCCAGTTAGATCAACACCATTTGTTGAAGATGCTGTATTTTTTTTCCATTGTATGGCTTTGGCTTCTTTGTCAAAATTAAGTTTCCATTGGTATGTCGGTTTATTTCTGGGTCTTCAGTTCAGTTCCATTGGTCCACCAGTCTGTTTCTATGTATTGTGATAATATATAACTGATTAATAAAATTAGTTTTTTGTATGTTTATTTGTATTTAATAACGGACAAAATTTCAGTTTTTAGGTGAAAGAACACCAATCTTATTTATGCTTTTAGAAAATCACATGGATGCTTAAATGATTTGTATGTATCATCATAAATGCACAGTAATAATATTTCCTTTCATAAGCTCAATATTTTGGAGCTTCAATATTTGATAATTCAAGAGAAAATAAAACATAGGACAAACCCACTAAAATCTGTGCAACCAAAGAAACTAAGGAAGAGAGAGGACCCTACCTAAAACGGTCAATCCCCATCCTGAAAGGCAAAGAGGATGGACATCAGAAAAAGAAGAAAACAGGAAACAACCTAGGAACCTACCACAGAGGGCCTCTGAAAGCCTCTGCCCTACAGACTATCAAAGCAGATGCTGAGCTTGATGGGCAACTGTTGGGCAGAGTGAATGGAATTTT
>REGO01000597.1:863399-876717 GCA_010120015.1 Rhombomys opimus
TTAATAAAAGTTAAATAAAAAATTAAAAAAAAGTTAAATAAAAAATTTAAAAAAATAACAGGAAAAAAAATAGTAAGGTAGTCCAGTGTAACAAAAATAAAAACATTATTATTATGGCAATCGCAAGTGGAAGAGATCCATAGGGTTTTCTTTTGTTTAAATTTTTTATTATTATTCTTTATTACAATTTATTCACTTTGTATCCCATCTGTAGCTACCTCCCTCATCTCCTGCTGGTCTCACCCTCCCTCCCTCTTCCCCCATTATGCCCCTTCCCTAGCCAACTAATAGGGGAGGTCCTCCTCCCTTACTGTCTGACACTTGCTTATCAGGTCACATCAAACTAGCTGGATCCTCATGTAGCCAGTGGGAGGTGATCAAAGTACCAGCCACTGAGTGCATATCAGAGACAATCCCTGCTTCCCTTACTAGGACACCCACATGGAGACTGAGCTGCCCATAAGATACATCTGAGTAGGAGGTAGTCATTTTCTATTTAATTTATGTGCTCCATCCTCAAAAGAAAGGTTTTCCATTAAAAAATAAAATTAAAGTGTAGGTTTATAGGCAGGCACAATGGCATATGACTATAATCCCAGAACTCTGGGAGGCAGAAGCAGGCAGACCTCTGTGAGTTTAAGGACAGTCTGGTGTACAAGTCAAGTCCAGGACAGCCAAGTTTACACAGAGAAACCCTTTTTTGAAAATAAAAATAAAAAAGCAGTTTAATTTTCTGGTAGATATTTTGACACATGTCCAGCAGTAATTTGCAAAGAATCTACAAAAATTAGAAATAACATATTGGCCCAGACAATACATGGACTGATACTAGTCCGGACCTGTTAAAATAAACTGAAATAATAATTTATCAAGGCTTTATAAACTAACAATAACTTTGTGTATGGTATTAGTGTATTACAAATTCTTTTTTAAGTACTGAAAAATAATTTTTTTCTATTTTGACATAGGTTAATTATGGTAGTGTATATTTAGTTATTTCATCACACAAGGCACTCAGAGCCCGGTTACACAATTAGATGTGATATGCTAGTTCGTCTCTCTTCTGATTCCTATTCCAGATGATTGCTTTCCACTTATGGTTATAAGCTTTAGGTATCTACAAGACTACATGTAACACTAAATGACACATCTCAGTTTTGGTTCCCAATATGCCATATAATCCAATTTTTAATGTATTCAAATATAATAAATTAAAGCATCAGCAGAGGGGGAACCCACATCCTCTCCAGCATGTGTTGTCACTTGAGTTTTTGATCTTAGCCATTCAAGGTGAAATCTCAGGGTCCATTTGATGTGCATTTCTCTGATGCCGATGGTCAATGAACATTTCTTTAAGTGTTTCTGTGCCATTAGATATTCCTCTATTGAGAAATCTCTGTTTAGCTCTGTACCCCATTTTTTAATTGGATTACTTGATTTGTTGCTGTTTATCTTCTTGAGTTCTTTATATATACTGGATATTAGCCCTCTGTCAGATATAGGATTGGTGAAGATCCTTTCCCAATCTCTAGGCAGTCGTTTTGTTTTGATGACAGTGTCTTTTGCTTTAAAGAAGCTTTTCAGTTTAATGAGATAAACTTGTACAACCACTTTGGAAATCAATCTGGTGCTGTCTCAGACAATTAGGAATAGTTCTTCCTCAAGACCCAGCTATACCTCTCCTAGGCATATATACAAGACACTCAAGTATACAACAAGGACATTAGCTTAACCATCTTTGTAGCAGCTCTATTTGCTTTATTTATTTATTTATTTATTTATTTATTTTATTAATTACAGTTTATTCACTTTCTTTTTTTATTATTATTATTAGTTACATTTTATTAAATCTGTATCCAGCTCCCTCATTCCTTCCCAAACAATCCCTCTCTCCCTCATCTCCTCCTTGGCCCTTTCCAAGTCCACTGTTTGGGGAGGACCTCCTCCCTTTCATCTGACCCTATTTTATCAGGTATCTTCAGGACTGGCTGCAAAGTCCTCCTTTGTGGCCAGGCAGGACTGATCCTCCCTTGGGGGGTGAGGAGGTCAAAGAGCCTGCCATTGAGTTCCTGTCAGAAATAGTCTCTGTTCCCCTTATTATGGGAACCCACTTGGATACTGAGCTACCACGGGCTTCATCCGAGCAGAGGTTCTAGGTTATATCCATACATGGTCCTTGGTGGAGTGTCAGTCTCAGGAAAGACCCCTGTGCTCAGATATATTTGTAATAGCCTAAAGCTGGAAACAGCCCAGATTTCCCTCAGTTGAGGAATGGATACAGAAATTATGGAATATCTACACATGTAATATTGGTCAGCAATAAAACACACACACACACACACACACACACACACACAAAAGGAAATCATGAAATTCGCAGCTAAATGGTGAGAACTGGAAAAGATTATCTTGAGTGAGGTATCCCAGAAGCAGAAAGACACACAGGATATATACTCACTCATAAGTGGATAATAGACTTATAATATAGGATAAACATACTAAAATCTGTAAACCTAAGGAAGCTAAACAGAAAGGAGGACTCTGGCTAAGATGCTCAATCTCCATTCCAAAAGGCAAAGAGGACATCAGAAGAGGGAGAAAACAGGGAAAAGGTCAGGAGCCTATCACAGAGAGCCTCTGAAAGGCTCTACCCTGCAGTGTATGGAGGCAGATGCTGAGACTCATGGCCAAACTTTGAGCAGAGTGCAGGGAATCTTATTAAAGAAGTGGGAGATAGAAAGACCTGGAGAGTACAGGTGATCCACAAGCAGAGCAACAGATCCAAAATGTCTGGGCACAGGGGTCTTTTCTGAGACTGATATTCCAGCCAAGGACCACTCATGGATATGGCCTGGAACCTACTGCACAGAGATAGCCCATGGTAGTTCATTTTCCAACTGGATTTCATGGTAATGGGGTCAGGGACTCTCTCTGACAGGTACTGTTTGGCCTGCTTTTTGATCACATCGCCCTGAGTGGGGAGCAGCCTTACCAGGTCACAGAGGAAGACAATGCAGCCACTCCTGATGATAACTGATAGACTAAAATCAGAGGGAAGGAGAGGAGGACCTCCCTTATCAGTGGACTGGGGGAAGGTCCTGGGTGGGGAAGAGGGAGGGAGAATGGGATTGATACGAGAAGTAGGAGGGAGCCACAGAGGAGATACATTTCTTTAAACAAGTAGGATTCAAAAGGGTGATAAATGGGTGTGGCAATGGCTTGGGTTTTTGAAACTCCAGGAACATATGACCTTTAGCCCACCATCTAGAGGCAAAGTAATCAAACTTATGATTCCATAGAGGCCATTCACATTCAAACTACCACAATGTCTAAAAAGTTTATCATTAAGGAGACATGACAGCACAAGTTTCAATTAGAGTTCAAAGTCTTTAGACTTCCTCCTCCCCTTCCATCTGACCCTAGCTTATCAGGTCTCTCCAGGACAGGTTGCAATGTCCTCCTCTGTGGCCTAGTTAGGCTGCTCCTCCCATGGGGGGTGGGGATGTCAAACATGTAAAGAATAATTTTAATAGGGTGTTATTGCATTGATTTCTAGCTCAGTATGTCAGAAGGAGACAGACTGTGTCTGTCTTTAGATTCTGTTTAGGGACTCAATAAACTGAGTAGTGTCCCTATTCAATGTGACCAATAATCTGTTTTTCCTCAGTTTACCAATTCAAATGAAGAGGCTGAAACATCGTCCAGAAGGGCAAATAGGATAGACATCTGTGGTAGAAGACAAGGAATAGGACAGGAGTCATGCACTGGGGCCTAAGAAAGACTCTACCCAACAGGGTATTGAAGGAGATACTGAGACTCATAGTCAAACTTTGGACAGAGTGCAGGAAACCTCATGGAATAAGAGTAAGATAGAAAGAACTACAGGGTACAGGAACTCCATAAGGAGAACAGTAGAGCAAAAACATGGGCCCTGGGACCCTGCAGAGACCAATACTCTGAACAAGGGCCATGCATGGAGAAGACCTAGACCTCCTGTTCTCTGAAGAACTGAATTAAATGGTTGGTGCATTAGAGAAATTGAGAATATCAACTCTGCTAGTAGATATTTTCCATTAATGGGTACTGTATTTTTTGTTTTGTATTGCTCAGGGTGCATGCTTTGCACTTATTTTATTAAATTAGTCTTTGAGTCTGTGCTGAAAGAATTAGTATTACTTATAATCATTAATTTGCCATTACTATAACAAAATAATTGAGATCTAATTCAATAGCAGAAGAGGGATGTACATATAAACAAAGATATCTGAAACTGTAGAAAGAAACACACCTTTTCCTATTTTAAGTTGGCTTTCTCAGGTATATTGTCTATGTGGGAGAAAGTGTTCTAACATATCAGGTACTCAAATATATTTTTCTTTTTTTATTACCTTTTTATTACTTTGTATCCCAGCTTTAGCCCCCTCCCTCATTCCCTCCCAATACCACTTTCCCTCCCTCATCTCCTCCCTGTCTTTAAGCCCATTCATAGGGGAGATACTCCTCCCCTTCTATCTGACCTTAGCTTATCAGGGCCAGGAAAGGTTGCAATGTCTTACTCTGTGGCCTAGCTAGGCTGCTCTTCCCATGCAGGGGTGGGGGCACTTCAAAGAGCAAGCTGCAGAGTTCATGCCATAGACAGCCCCTGTTCCTCTTACTAGGAGAGCCACTTGGATACTGAGCTGCCATGGGCTACCTCTGAGCAGGGTTTCTAGGTTATATCTATGAATGGTCCCTGGTTTGAGAATCAGTCTCAGACATGTCCCTGTGCCCAGATATATTGGGTCCTTGTGGAGCTCCTGTTCTCTCCAGGTCTTACTCTTTCTTCTTTCATATGATTCCCCGCATTCTGTCCCAAGTTTGGCCATGAGTCTCAGCATCTGCTTTGATACACTGCTATGTAAAGTCTTTCAGAGGCCCTCTATGGTAGGCTCCTGTCCTGCTTCTCATTTTTCTCCTACTTCCAATGCCCATCCTATTTGTCTTTCTTAGTAAGGATTGATCTTCTTACCGCAGGTCCTCCTTTTTGTTTAGCTTCTTTGGGTGTACAGATTTTAGTATGTCTATCCTATCTTATAGATCTAGTATCCACTTATAAGTAAATATATACTGTGTGTGTCTTTATGCTCCTGGGATACCTCACTCAAGATGATTTTTTTTCTAGATCCCACTATTTGCCTGAAAATTTCATGATTTCCTTGTTTTTAATTGCTGAATAGCTTTCCATTGTGTAAATGAACCACAATTTCATTATTCATTCCTCCTTTTAGGGTCATCTGGGTTGTTTCCATGTTCTGGCTATTACGAATAAAGCTGCTACAAACATGGTTGAACAAATGTCCTTGTTGTGTCCTTGTGGATATTTTGGTTATATGCCTAGGTGTGGTATAGCTGGATCTTGTAGAAACACTCTTCCTAATTGTCAGAAAAATTTATTATCATATCAATTGGCTTATAAAAAATTGACAGTACGTATTGCAACTTCAAATAAAACAGGAGGAGCCTATAAAAAGGAGAGAAAA
Source organism: Rhombomys opimus (assembly GCA_010120015.1). Taxonomy (NCBI): domain Eukaryota; kingdom Metazoa; phylum Chordata; class Mammalia; order Rodentia; family Muridae; genus Rhombomys; species Rhombomys opimus. Next base: position 868,919 of record REGO01000597.1, read on the forward strand.
TTAGCATAATAAAGGATATCTAAAACCTTTGTGACTAATTTTATTATTCACACTGAAAATGCAGTCTTTGCTTATAATATCAGGGAGAAGATAAAGATGCTGGAGCCCTAACACCTGTTCAAAATTTTAAGAGCGACTTGTTAACAAAATAATAAAATCGCTTGTAAATTAAAATAGAAAACATACAGTAGTCATAATTTGAAGGGGAAAATGTTCTATTCCGTAGAAATGCCCAAGGAATCCTCTATTGACTTTAACTTACAAGATATGTTTGGAAATATATACAAATCAGTAGAGAAAATTCAATCGTCTTTCTGAACACCTGCAATGATCATTCTAAACATAAAACTTGGAGGACAAAGTCATTTCCAGTTGTGCCAGAAAGCACTGACTCAGAGACTAATTTACTAAAATAAATGCAAAGCATGTACCCTGAACAATACAAAACAAAAATACAGTACCCATTAAAGGAAAATATCTGTTAGCAGAGTTGATATTCTCAACTTTTCTATGCTGCAAACATTTAATACAGTTCCTCATGTTGAGGTGACCCCAACCACAAAATTAATTTTTTTTGCTACTTCATAACTCTAATTTTGCTACTGATAGAAATCATAATGTAAATATATGACATTCAGGATACCTGATATGTGACTCCTATGGAAGGTTCATTGGCTCCCCAAAGGGGATGCAACCTACAGTTCGAAGACCATGTGTAGTAAAAGACTTACTTTTGTTAATAATCAAAAACTGCCAAGTAATTGACAATTTCAACAAAAATCTCATAATACCAAGTGATTTATCTTGTTAAAATTAAAGAACCATATGCATGCAGTAATTACTCATAACAATTACACCAATAATATAAACACTGGGAGGAGGACACAAACTTTTAAATCTTAGAACTTACCAAAAAGCAGTGGTAATAGAGAAAGCTTATTGCTTTTTTTTTTTTTTTTTTTTTTTTTTTTTTTTAAGATAGGCATAATGATCAATGGATTAGAATTGTGAGTCCAGAAACAAGTCTATGTGTCTCTAGTCAATTGAGTTTTAGTTAAGATATTAAGACCATTAGGTTGGGAAAGTGCTGTTTTTAATGAATCCACTTGGGACAAATAAAATGAACATGTCCTCAAGAACAAAACTAGCTTCTTGCCTTCCACAATACATGCATAATACAAAACGCATGAATGAGTTCAATTTGAAACCTAATTTTACAGAACTCAAAAGAAAATATATAAAAAATGCACTACTCAGATGCTTACTAAAGCTGTTTATAAGGAAAAAAAATAGCCACAGACAATTCAGACTTCATTAAAATTGGAAGAAATGATAGTGAATATAACTAAAATGTGAAAGATGGCACTAATAATGGAATATTTTTGCAAATAATATATTTTACATAACATACTAGTAAGGAATGAATCACTCTTACAAATTGATACTATCAAAATATACAACATACGTTTTGAAAAGTGTCTCTATATGAATTATTTGAACAAAGTCTAGAAATTATGAATGCCTATATAGAAGATGCTCATATCCTTTCAGGTTAGAAAATAATCTTATAACTTCCCTTTCATTACTTCAACCCATCATATATACACCATTCCAAATTTTTCCATGTGCTACTTATTCTCAACTTGATGGTATCTTTTTCTTTCATTAGTGTAGCCTGTGGTAGCTCAGTAACCAATTGGTTTCCCAAAGTGAGGGGAACAAGGACTATTTCTAACAGGAACTCAATGAAGATACCTGATAAAACAGGATCAGATGAATGGGGGGGGGGCCCCCCCATCAGTGGACTTGGAAAGGGGCACAGTGGTGATGAGGGAGGGAGGGAGGGATTGGGAGGGAATGAGGGTTCGGGACACGGCTGGGATACAGAGTTAATAAAATGTAACTGATAAAAATAAAATAAAAAAAAAGAAAGTTGGTTAAAAAAAAAAGTATTGGCTCAGAATCTACTAAATGAATGGGAAAACCAAACCAAACCCAAAGTTACCATTTTATAGCAACGGAATGACAAGAAATTAATAGCCAGATAAAGGCAAGTAGCATTAGGGACATGGAAATAGACATCTTCTTATATTAGCAGGAATGAAGTCTTACAACCAACTTCAAAAATGTTGAAGAGTTTCTGAAACAGTTTTAGAGTTTCCATATCATCTGTCAATTCCACTCTTAGACATACCACCTAAAGAAATTAAAAATGTTGACCTACACAAGAGATTGGCTTGATCCGAGCCATGTCTACCAGAGAATGGACAGCAAAACAAAGTATAATACATCCATTCAATTTGATAGTTTGTTCACGAATAAGAATGGACTATTAAGAAAATTACAATATGATGGATACTGAGAAAAGGCAGGCAATAGAAATTAGTCATAGAGCCCCACAATAATATACATAAATATTTATATCATGAACTATATATCATTATATTGAACAATAAGTAGTGATATTAACAGTAAGTGAATTATGCCTCAGGGTTGTTTTATAAATCAAATTAGATGTACTAAATAGGTCATTTCAAGATCTTTCCTTTTATGAGTATTTTCCCAGGTTCAAAATACAGCCCCACAAATATACTGCCAATAGGGTAACAAATAGAATATGAAGTTACTTATTTGGCTATAAACTAAAAGCATTAAAGTTATCATTTTATGTTCTCTCTGAGATGTTGCTCTTAGCATAAACCACTAACTCAAACTTTCAATATCATTTGAGGTAAAGTCATGCTAAAACAAGAATTTTCATCTCTTGGGCTTTTATCTGTATCGTAGACTATAACTACAAACAAAAAAACAGATTAGCATGATACATAGAAGAAAAGCAACATATGGCAGTTCTTGGCTGTGTAGTTAGGAATTTGAGCTATATATATCAATAACTGAATAAGACAATATGCCACACATGAGCTAGTTTTCTGATTATTTAATATGCATATATAGTATTTAATCTTTGAGTGGGAAAATGCATTCCAAAATACTGTGATCAATTATGCTTATTAAAAAGGCAGATTTATTTGGGGGTTGAAGTGCAAATATATATTCTAAAAGGCCCCTAGCATATCAACCTACTTTCTCTACCTGTCTTCTACTTTAGACTATTACTCTCTTTTTCACTCTTTTTTAAAAATTTTATTTATTATTATTTATTACAATTATTTCAATCTTTATCCCAGCTGTGTCCCCCTCGCTCATCTCCTCTCAATCCCACCCTCCCTCTTCTTCCCCTATACCTCTCCCCTAGTCCACTGATAGGTGGGGTCTTCCTTTCTATTTGAGCACAGAGTGTTAGAAGGTAGAAATCAGACCTGGGGAGAGCCAGGGCAAAAGAAGGCCTGTAGAGAAAAGAGAAACTGAGAGTTGGGGATATCTATGTAATAAGTTGTAGCACAAGTCTGGGTATGTTCCTGAGAAGATATGAGAGGTACTGAAGCAGAAACTCATAGTAGCAGAAGCCATATAGACTGAAGAGGACATGCTCTAACCAAACCAGTGTCTTAGCAGAGAAAGAGGAGCATCAACCCACTCACAAAAACCTTGAACCAAAATTTACCCTGCCTATAAGATGTGCAGGGATAAAGACAGAGCAGATAGAGCAGATAATGAGGGAACGCACAACTGATTTCTGGCCTAACCAAGGACCCACTCTATGGGAGAGTGCCAGCCCCTGACACTATGAATGATACTCTGTTAAGTGTGCAGATAAGGGAATGAAGAGATGGCTCAGAACTTAAGAGCATTGGCTGTTCTTCCTAAAGGTCCTGAGTTCAAGTCATAGCAACTAAAGGGTGGCTCATAAACATCTGTAATAAGATCTGCTGCCCTCTTCTGACAACAGGCACACATATAGGCAGAATACTATACAAATAATAAATAAATGAATAGATAGATAGATAGATAGATAGATAGATAGATAGATAGATAGATAGACAGATAGATAAAAATCTTTTAAAAAAAGTTTGCAGATAAGCCTGACAGAGTTGTTCTCTGAGAGGCTCTACACAGCAGGGCCTCAAAACAGATGTGGAAATTCACAGCCAAACATTGGGCAATTTTTACAGAGTCTTGTAGCAAAGCAGGAAGAAAAAGAAAAGGACCTGAAGGTGATAGCAACTCCACAAGAAGTATAACAGAGCCAACTAACCAGGACCCGGAGGGGATTGCTGAGACTGAAGCATCAACCAAGGGCCACTCAAAATCAGGAGCTAGGACACCTACCAAGATATTGCAGATGGGAAACTTAGGCTTCATGTGGGCCCTCTGGTAAGGGAAATGGGAACATGTGTTGGACATGGACTCTCTTGCCAGGTTTTTGATCACTTCCCTGGAAGTAATGCCTTGCCAGACAACAGGAAAAGAAGACATACTCAGTCCTAGTGCAACTTGATGAGCTGGGCTGCATGAGAAAGGAAGTTCCCCTTTTCTGAGAAAAAGGGGGAGAGAAGCTGGTTGAAGATAGGGTGGGACTGGGAGGAGAGGAGGGCTGGAGCTACAACAGGGACATAAAGTGAATAAAAAGGACAGAAAGAAAGGAGTTCCAAGTGAAAATCGTATGTTATAGGAATTGTTCACAAGCTAAAACCTAAATAGGCAAGTTGGCAATTCCCTGCATCAGATAGCTTGAAACATATTTCGCAACTGTAGGACATGTCTCTAGACACTTCTTAAAGCAACACATTTTTAAAATTTTATTTGGTGAATGCAAAAAAGTTATAGCTGATTTGTCCTGAAACAATTCGTGGAAAATCTAATGTTCACATGTAAATTGCTCAATTGTTACATATCTGTGTTTATTTTGCCACAATTCTTTCTTATGCATAGGCATCAGAAAATGATTTAAAGGGGGAGTGGGACAACTATGGAAACTTAATTTCTGACAAAGAAGCCAAAACCATACAATGGAAAAGAGATGGCATCTTCAAAAATGGTGCTGATCTAATTGGATGTGTACATGTAGAAAAATGCAAATAAATCCATATTCATCACCCTGCACAAAACTAAAGCCCAAGTGGACCAAAGACCTCAACCTAAAACCAGACACACTAAATCTATTAGAAGAAAAAGTAGGGAAGAGCCTTGATCTTATTGGCCCAGGAGACAACTTCCTGAACAGTACACCAACAGCACAGGCTCTGAGACCAACAATCCATAAATGGGACCTCATGAAACTGAAAAGCTTCTGTAAAGCAAAGGGCATTGTCATCAAAACAAAATGACAGCCTTCAGACTTGGAAAAGGTCGTCACCACCTCTACATCTGAAATCCAGAATATATAAAGAAATGAAGAAGTTAATCACCAACAAACCAAGTAATCCAACTAAAAAAGAGGTGCAGAGGTAACCAGAGAATTCTCAACAGAAGAATATCAAATGGCAGAGAAACAATTAAGACATGCTGAATGTCCTTAGTCATTAGGGAAATGCAAATAAAAAAAACCCTGAGATTTCATCTCACATCCATCAAAATGGCGAAGATTTAAAACACAAAGGATGATGTATGCTGGAGAGATTGTGGAGAAAAGGAAAAACTCCTCCACTGCTTGTGGGAATGTAACCTTTTAAAACCACTTTGTAAATCAATTTGGCGCTTTCTAAGAAGATTAGGAATAGAGCTACCTCAAGATCCAGCTAGGTCACTCCTAAGCATATACCCAAAAGATGTACTGCCACTCAATAAGGACATTTGCTCAACTATGTTCATAGCAGCTTTATTTGTAATAGTCAGAATCTGGAAACAACCCAGATGTCCCTTAAGGGAGGAATGAATACAGAAATTTGTGGTACATTTACATAATGGACTACTACTTGGCAATTAAAACCAAGGAAATCAGGAAATTTGCAGGAAAATGGTGGGAACTAGAAAAGATAATCCTGAGTGAGGTATCCCAGAAACGGAAAGACACACAGAGTATATACTCACTTATAAGTGGATAATAGCCATATAATATTGGTAAACATACTAAAATGTATAGTCCTAAAGAAGCTAAACAAGGAGGAGGTCCCTAGGAAAATGATTATTCCTCATTCAGAAGGGCAAACAGGATAAAAATCAGAAATAAGAGAAGACAAGAAACAGGACAGGAGCCTTCTACAGAGGACCTCTGAAAGACTCTACTCACCAGAGTATCGAAAGAGATACTGAGACTCATAGACAAAATTTGGGCAGATTGCAGGAAACTATATGGAAGAAGAAGGAGATAGAAAGACCTGGAAGGGAAAGGCACTCCACAAGGAAACAAACAGCCAAAAATTGTGAGCATGGGGTTCCCTGCAGAGACAGATACTCCAACAAACAACCTTGCATGGAAAGAACAAGGACCTAGACCTTGGTCAACTCTTGCTGCATCATCTTCCTCTGTGGCCTAGCAAGTCTGCAGCACCCAGCCCCCTCCTTGAAGAGGTGACCAAAGAGCCTGCCACTGAGTTTTTTTCAGAGATGGTCCCTGCTCCTCTTACTAGGAAACACATTGTTAACTGAGCGTCCTATGTGTTTCCTCTGAGCATGGGGAGAGAAGGTAGAAAATGAGGGTGAAATGGTCAGAGAAGAGCAAGGGACAACAGCCAGGATACAAAGTGAATAAATTGTAATAAATAAAAAATAAAAAATGTGGATGCAAAGAAAAAGAAGGTATAAGGCAGCAACTGAAGGAGTCTGTAGACAGCTCATGAACAATGACTTGATTTCTAGCTAACTATTCTAATCACTTTTTTCCCCACTCCCATTTTATTTATTTTCTTTTTTCTTAATTTACTTTTTCATTAATTACAATTTATTTACTTTGTATCCCAGCTGTATCCCTGCCCCAACCAGTGGGACCTAGTAATTCGTGGGGTCCTGAGGAGGACCAAGCCTGAAAGAAAAACGGGCGAGAGACAAGGAAGGAGACCAGGCAATGAGTTGTCGAGGTATGTTTATTGCTCCCTGGAGCTATACTTTTATATTTTTGAAATAAGGGAGCGACTACCCTCCCAAGTGGAAAAAGGGGCAAATTATCTCTTGCATAAGTGGCACATTCCGTGGCTCTTCCTGGGATTGATAAAATCAGTCAGGTCGGGGGTGGTTTAGCAACTTCTTGGGAAGTCCCCTTCAGGTGGTTGAAGTTGATTGCAGAACCTGGAGCCAGCATTCGTCGTTAACTACGTGCCTGGGATTCCTGGTCCCCGGCATCTCCCCCTATCTTGTAATAAAAATAATGGGCGAAGTATCTGTCTTAGGCTATATGATGAGCATCCAAGCCCAGCACCGTTATATGAGGTGACCCGCCTGTCCTAGGCTATGTGGGTTAACTCCACACTTGGACCCACAATACTCCCGTCATTGGCTGCGGTCACAGCTATGTGAGGTGACCCGCCTGTCTTAGGCTATGTGAGCTGCCTCCAAGGTGTGGAACCACAATACTCCCGTCACTGGCTGCGGTCACAGCTTCGCTGGTGTGCCCCTGGGCTTGGCATCATAATATTCCCGTCACTGATAGCTTCGCAGCCATTTAAAGAATTTGTGGGGGCGCGACTCTCTGGCTAGCCGGGTGAAGTCAAAAGCTGTTGAGGTATTTTCCTCAGGCATATCAGAGGACTCCTGCATCTTTGTCAAAGATCAGGTGTCCATAAGTGTGTGGGTTTATTTCTGGGTCTTCTGTTCGGTTCCATTGATCCACCATTCTGTTTCTATGCCAGAATCATGCAGTTTTTAAAACTGTTGCTCTATAGTACAACTTAAGATCAGGGATAGAGATACCTCCAGAAGATCTTTTATTGTAGAGGATTGTTTTAGCAATTCTGGGTTTCTTG